>REGL01000053.1:513185-524881 GCA_004194395.1 Aurelia aurita complex sp. Pacific
GTAAAGTTTGAAAAACAAATGCCAAGGAAAAAACTCCTGCAAACAACGAAAACCAAATACTTGAAAAAGATATGGGCCCGGTACTGCTCTTTCATTGAATCCTAATTTAAAGAGAAAACAAAAACAGTATGTAACTTATAATATTCACCAGTGTTACTTTTAAGTAGCTGCTCCGGAATGGAGAATGGTATTATTATTATTATTATTATTATTATTATTATCAAGAAAAGATGAGTAGGAAAATATTTTGGTTTAGTTGCCGATCGAATTGTTGCACTTTTCCCATTGTCTTTCGTAACAATCGTAAACAAAGGCACAGGAGCACAGGTCTGTGATGTGGTACTTCCAGGAAAGGGAAGGGCCCCTTCAGAAAGAGGCTTTATATTGCAAGCTGTTACCACTTCCGTTTCCGCTATAAAGATTATCCCTGAAGGAAAATTCTCTAAACATGGGGCTTGAAGCTTGAAACGACGCAACAAGAAATAAAACCGATTCAAAAGAACCACAAAGAAGGAATGAAATTCTAACAAGAATTTTATCAAAATCATGAATCGTATAATATTCATTTTCCTCTTTCAATGGTTCACCAGTTTGGCCATAGCACAACGTAAGTAAAGTACCCAGGTTGTTATTGTTAATCTCTTAGGCCAGGCCAGTCTTTGGCCTAAGAATCTTCAAGAATCCTTTATTTTATTATAAATTTTAATGTGTAAATATAGGGTTCTAAACTAAATGAACGCCTGGTAACTGGATTTCATTCATCTTTAAATCATTCAATACAAGTATTTTGCTTTGTCACAGGATAATTTCGCCGGCACTTTGGATGCTCAAATGAATGATCAAATCTCTTTTCTAACTTTAATCGAATTATATCTTGCCCAAAAGTACCCATAAACTAGCGGAAACTGCCCCTAAACTGCTACTACGTACATTCTCTATTTTCAAGAGAAGCTTAGGTCCAAGGCTTGTGGCTGGTTTCTTAATTTTTTTTAGGATATATTTCTGCTACCAAAAATATCTTGCGAATTTCTAAGATTTGTAAAGTTTCAAATGTTGATTTACCATTTTTCGTTAAAAAAGGCTTCCAAAGCACCTAATAAGATATCAAAACAAGTGCAAGCGTTATGAGTGACCTTGGTAAATTAAAGTTGCAAATTACGAAAGCGTCTTGGCTTTTTTAGTCGAAATTAACCCTGCAGTTTCTTATAAGTTAAGAAGCAAATCCTCTATATTTCGTCAAACATGCAAGACAATAATACCTTCATCTATGGACTCTACACCGCTGAATTTGGATCTAAAGTCAAATTTTATTTATCCTATTTAGGATGTTTTGATACACATGGAAATTGCTACTATTGGTACTTGTCTAGTTACTGCAGCAATCCAAGGACTCGTCCGCAGATGCAAGCAGTATGCAGGAAGACATGCGAATTCTGTCACCTCCCTGGTAAATAACTGAATTTATCAAGAAATTGATCGGATTTCATTTAGGGTTCCTCAAGCACCAGTTCTAAGCTCACTGCTTTTGTTGATAGCTGTGACAATCATTCCGTCGTTTTACTTTATTGGTTATAATTAACTTAATTTCGTTAGCAATATATGTGATTCCGTATGGGGTACCTCAAGAACCAGTGATAAGTCCACTGCTCTTCTCCTGAATTTGCAAACATGGTGTCGTTGTTCCAAGTGACTTCACGTGATCATATATATTCATTAAAGAAATGATATTTAAATCNTGCAAGCAGTATGGAGGAAGACATGCGAATTCTGGCACCTCCCTGGTAAATAACTGAATTTATCAAGAAATTGATCGGATTTCATTTAGGGTTCCTCAAGCACCAGTTCTAAGCTCACTGCTTTTGTTGATAGCTGTGACAATCATTCCGTCGTTTTACTTTATTGGTTATAATTAACTTAATTTCGTTAGCAATATATGTGATTCCGTATGGGGTACCTCAAGAACCAGTGATAAGTCCACTGCTCTTCTCCTGAATTTGCAAACATGGTGTCGTTGTTCCAAGTGACTTCACGTGATCATATATATTCATTAAAGAAATGATATTTAAATCCTACTTGATAATTAAGAGCTCATTCTATGTGTAAATGATACACATTTTGTGCCAGATATTATCAAATTTCAGGACATTCTGTTCGACTTTCCAAAGTTCTAAATTCATCCTTGGCATGAAACTCGCCATACCCATTTTATTGATTTCTTTCGTGCACGTAGATAACATAGCACTATCTTTGATTCCTCGTCTTTCAGTTGGTGTTTTTATAAGCAATGTCCCTTTCATAATTTCTGACATTAATTCTTTTATTCAGAAATTGGTGGGATTCCCATTCCTCTGGAACCAGTGTTAAGTTCATTGCTTTTGTTGATAGGACAACCATTTGATCGCTTTACTTCCTTGGTTGTAAGTGTTTGAATTTGTCATTGCAATTTTTTTATAGCATATTTGAATTTTTCTGTTTCAGTTAGATCAGGAACAAGAAACATTGTTATTGGTGAGTAAAGGATTCGTGCCTCAAGATTTTAGTTATACTACACGTATTTTTTCTATAAGAAACTGCCCATAAGAAACTGAACTCTCAGATCGTCAAAAAATTAAGAACACCAGTGCTGGGAAACTATTTATTTTGATAAAGGAAATCCTTGACATATTTTTACTTTACTTTCATGTTACTCGTAAGGTACTTGAAGAATATCTAAACATTGGAAAGGCTTAAAAGCTTGTTTTGAAATGTTCAGGGGGGCACAGGTTGTGAAAATGAAGATCGTTATGGAACCTCTAAGAAACTCGTAAGAAATTGTTTAAAGACCCTCGATACTCCTCGATACTTCTCGATACAACTAGTAACAGGATGAAAATATAATTCGGGTTCATTTGTATACTCACCTGTGTAAAAGTTGCTCTAATGAGAACTTCGTCCTTAAAAAATTGTCGAGGGTTATCTAATGAAGAAGATATTTGAAATGGTTTTATTTGTCACAATGTTTACTCATATTCACAATGATCAAAATCTCCTCTCGTTCACCATGGAAATATAGCTTTCAAGTAACCACAACTGTTGGTTCTGCTGTGTAAATTTGTGTCATTGATGGGCTTTTGAAATTTCTGCTTGATCAGTTGGTGAGGTTTAGCTATAAGGATTTGATTAGGGCGAGAAATGGTCTTACAGCCTGAGTTCTCATCAAGTTGAAATGGCGTTGGCGATAATCCTTCTCGTCAGTGCGTGCTTTTACGCAGCAAATACACAATGTAAGTAGACAGAAAATATTTGAATTGATATCAGTGAGTGAGTATGAAGCGTATTTTTTTTTTATATACACAATCTAAAAATATACAATTTAACAAAGACATAGTTACAAAAGACGATACCATTGGGAGCATGATAGGCATGGCTACCCTAAATGATCTTAACAAATAACAATACAGATACTAAAGGCTATACCAAAGTTTCTGTTGGTCTCTCCTTAGGGAGAAACCAGCTTAATCGAAAGATATGGCGACACTACTGCTTGAATCAAAATTGAAAATTGAATCAGCGTATTTCTTGAATTGAGAATAGACTGTAGCGAATAACTGTAAAGGGGCTGTAAAGATATTGATAAAGAATCGATTAAATTTGCATTTAATGCTTTCGGATATCTCCATTTTGAAGTAAATTTTGACGATGGCTACAAGAATTGAATCACTTCCGAAGTCATATTTGAATTTCCCTAATATTAACGAGAGATGATCTTGGATACAGTAAAAACTTGGATATAAGAACCTAGAAGATTACATCCTTTTTAAAGGCCTGGAATCTAGTACCCCAGTCTAAAAATTAAGATTAAGAACCTACAGGCTGAAAAAGTCACATTTTCAAGAACCAATCCATTGTACCTATATTCATGGTTTAAGAAATCAGGCCGACTTGCAAATACGTAGTTTCTTATAAGCGGGTTTTTACTGTAATCTTCTCTTCCTTGATGTTTGACCTTCTTGCGATCCAAGTCATTTCGGGGTCTCTGGTTCAGCTTTCGCAAAAATTTCATCTTTAAAAGCTCGTAACTCTGTGAATTTTGAGCGCATTTCCAATTCCTGGTGCCTAGAATTTGATTGAAGATTTTAGAGACCGTGTATGTCACTACGGATCCCGCTCTTTTCATCGTTATCTTTCAATGTTTAATCATGGGTAGTTAGACACTGCTGGTGTGCTTCTATGGAGGAGCGCTGGATAATATGTATCTGCGGAGGAAATATTGTTTAGTACTGCGGAGGAGATGTCGAAAGAATGAAGAGAGAAGAAAGAGAAGAAGAATTCTTTTTAATATTTTCGTTCTTTTGATATCTCCTCCACAGTACTTTAACGAATTTCCTCCGCAGATACATATTATCCAGCGCTCCTCCATAGAAGCACACCAGCAGTGTCTAACTACCCATGGTTTAATCAAACGTCGACTAAGTTTTCAGGGATACATGGGACAACCGGTGCTAAGAAAACAATTGTATGCTCTCTTTCTAGCTGTATGCAGAGATAATGATAATAACTGTGGCTACTATGCAAACAATGGATACTGCCAAACATATCCTGATTGGATGAAACAAAATTGTCAACTTTCCTGCAACTTCTGTCCAACGGCTCCACCAACAACACCCCCAGTACAAGGTATGCAATATTATCGTTTCATTCAGACTATTAGTTGAATACTGGGGCATGAATGGAATAATTGTTGAGAGTTGTTACTCGTTTCATGTTGCTTTGGTATATTTTTTCGTAAAGTTCTAAACGTAAGAGAAATGTGTGCTAATTGAAATAACCAGATTCAAATTTAGTTGTTAGCAATGAGATGACTGGGAGTCTATTTCGTCAACTATAAGACAGACTTATTACAATCGACGAAATAGATTTGGGACAAGCCTACGAGCTAGTTCGCATATAGCTTCCTGAAAGCAATCGTTATGGACACAAACAATGTGTCCGCGTGTAGCTGAAGGGCTTAGCTAGCTATATCTTCGAGACGTTGCTTGGTCAGTTTAAGTTTCGATTGCCCTCTGAAAAACCAGTTTCAAAAATATGGCAATTGATTCCTTTCTCGGATTTTCTCTTCCTTTTCAAGGCCATGTTTTGGAGGATGTAAAAAAGCTGAATTCCAAATTTGCATGGGAGCATGAAATTTGAATAAGGAACAGAGATAGCTATTTTGTGAATGTTTCTAGTTTGATTCCAGAGAGCTACTAATGATCTATCTCGCTCGTGAAGTATTTTGCGTAGCCCGGTAATTGCTTCGGTTGAAGCACTCAACAGATTGATGTTAATTGCTCACATTTTGACTCTTCAAATTTGACTTTCCCTAACCCAGTATTACTATAAATTGATACATTCTCCTAGACTTGCCCCGAGTCTATTTCGTCAACTGTAATAAGTCTATATGAAAGTGACGAAATAGACTTGGGGCAAGTCTAACATTCTCCTAGAGTAAGCTGTTGGTTGTAATTTTCATGGAGAATCTTTTCAAAAATGCACCGCACAATATTTGTTTCCAGAACTTGGTGCATTCGATTTTAGCGAGAAATCGATCTTCAATCAAATGAAATATCAATCATTAAACCACATGTACAAATATCTCGAGCCTCGTATGAAAGAAGTAATCTATGAAATAGCGCAACTCCTTTACCAAAGTAACTCTGGTTATGTTCCCCGGGCCCTGAGGACCCAAAATATTTGACTCTTGGCTCCAAGTTCCTAGTTCTTGGTCCATGATTCTTGATGCTCCATTCTCAGTACACTCATTCCAAAAATCTCTCGTTTCGCTCCCCAAACTGACTTGTTACTACAACTGAAGCGATAACAACAACAACAACAAGTGAAAGTTAGAGGGACTTCTGTAATGAATCTAGGTGCTCAATATATGAAGTAAATCATACAGCATCTCAATGCTGAACATTAAGGATAGCTGAAATCTTGTAACTGCGAAAGAATCCATTATAGCGATAAATAGGTTGAACATTTATAATAGACAGCTTAATGAAAAATTGGTTAAGTCAGTGAATAGCAGCTGGCACAGTGTAATACTGGGCAAATAACATTCCTGTGCTCTGCTATTCGCAGTCTCGCAGTTATTTAAGGACCCTCTGCTAACCACCATGCTTTGCGTGCCGTGCATGAGTAAGAAACACGAACAGAAGCTGAGAACTGGCGACAGTAAATGTTAATTTTTATTGTAGTCATGATATCAAAAATTTCCTTGCTAGAATTAAAGCAAAGTACTTGAAACTCCTTTCGAGCCTTTCTTTCAAACAAAGGTAACAGAATTTAATTTCACCTTTTTAAAGATTTGAATTCTTTGCTGATCAATTGCTAAAAGTTGCAGCGCGAATAATTTCAATTTTTTTCGAATATTAACACTGCGATGAATTCTTTTTTGTAGGATGCAAAGACTTGAATACAAACTGTCCTACATGGAAGAAATACTGTATTGCAACCAGCATATACTGGCCATACATGTCAAAGAACTGTAAAAAGACTTGCGATATTTGCACAGGTATCGTTGATAGTTTGTTCGTTCTACCTAGCATCCTAGTGTAGTATCTAGGCAAAAGCAATAATGCAGCGGTGATTATTATTATCATTATTATTATTAATTCTTATTTAAAGTAGGCTAATATACAATAGCAGATTTAAAGCTAATTAAGGCCTACTAACAAAAAATATTTGGAAAAAATAAATGCACAATCGAAAAGTACTATTTACATTTTCAAACTTCAAACTAAAAAGCCTAGATTTGGAACAAAGATTCGACAAAGCCTACAGTTGCATTTCTCCCCTTTCCGTGATTTATTCGGTTTTTAAAAACAGCCAGGGAGCTAGCAGTTTTTATCTCATTTAGTAAATTGATAATAACACATGTCCTTTGTTCAATGAAAAACTCAGAACTTCGTTCCAAATTAACATAAAATGAGTGACGTTAAACATTGTTATCTTCAGTGGGTATTCTGTTGGTGTAACCATTGTGTTAAATTTTCACTGTCGCATATCGCACAGCCAGGGAGCTAGCATTTGATATGGCCTTTGTTATATTGTGTTGTTTCTCTTCCACGTGCTTCTGATAAAAGCTTGATAATGTTGCTTTTCCTTCGTTCTTTTCTCGCCACAACTAGGATTGAATACTCCCAATATTCAAATGAAGTTGAAATATTCCTTAGTTGATGTCCATTTTGATTCTAAACTTAATTCACTTCAGATGGAGGTACTGGCGGTGGCGGTGGAACGGGCACAGGGTCAGGTTAGTAATTCATTCGCAATAAACTGGACGCTAAAGGATCGCTTTTCCTTTCTAATTTACACCTAGAACATAGGGCTCAAATCTTTAAAAAGGTCGGTGTAAAATTCTATTGCAGTTTTCTTTGAAATAAATGGCTTGGATGGAACTTAGAGTTTTTCCCTGTAAATCTACCGTGGCAATTTATTGAAATCCTCCTTAGTTTCAAGATGGCAGCATTTATTAAATTTGAGGCTATGACGTCATCAAATTTTTAAATCCTAAACTAGAAAAGCTACAGATTTCTGCTTGCCACCATGTTGTAGGCCTTCGTAAACTATGGTTTTCTTTTAGGTTATATCATGTTTCCTCTCTTAGTTTAGGATTTACGATGATCTAAATTTTTTCAAAATTTTCCATGATTTTTTTAAAAAAAAATTAGATTGCTGCCATTTTGAAAAAAATCAAGATATCAAAAAATTTCCACTGCAGATTTACAGCAAAGTAACATAAGTTCCTTTCTAGCCATCCAATTCAAAGAAAAATGCCATATAATTTTACACCGACCTTTTTAAAGATTTGAAAGATTTGAGCCATATGCTTACACCTAGCAGATGTTATTAGATACGAATCCATAATAATATTCCTATGCATATCTAAAGGGTCTATTAAATAGAAATTCTACTGGTCGACAACGAAAACTCTGTGCAATAACTTTAGCTGCACCACGACTTTTCAGAAGAAATTTTGAAAGCAAAACATGTCAACCTAAGTGCCCAAGGCAGTATACCCCAATTTCTGTTTCTGTGCATAGCCTCTTCTGGGTCAATCTCAGTTTTTCAGAAAGGTCGTTCTTCAATGTCGCATAATTGTTATAATCTACCGTAGTAAATTTTTACATTCTGCTTTTCTTACATTTCATGCTGTCCACTTTTTATGATTCCTTTCATAACAATCAACCAATCATTATTCCCAAAGGCAAGAAACAGTTTACTTGTGATTTCGAGAATGGTTTCTGTGATTGGGCAAATCAGCCTATCGATGATGCTGCTGATTGGGCTGTTGGTGTTGTCAGCGGAGGACCATCTGCAGGAGCTAATGGATCAGGTAAGGCCATTGTGTAACGCTCACTGTGTCACATGTTAAATTTCAGTCTTTTGGTGTTTCTTTGAATGTTCAAGCTTCAAGGGGGATAGGGTCCTCATCTGTGCATCGATGTTTCTTGTGCTCTCCTTACTTTATTTATATAAGTGGGGATTGTGGAAGGGGAAGTTTCAGAACCATGAAACCACCAAAATATTGTTCAGAAATCGCAAAGTATATCGAAATGGAAATTTTTTCGTCGATTTCCTGACATTGTTATTTTCGACTTCTGGAATATTTAATAAAGAAGTCAGCAAACCTTTGAAAGATATAAACAGTAAAAGCACCGTTTTACGGCCAATAACTGCAAAACCGTTTTAAAAAGTGCGAAAAATGTCAGCTCCTATGACCTCTGTCTAACGACACTGCTTTTTCTTTCAGCTAAATATGCCTATGTTGATTCGACTAATAATGGCTATGCTGCAAGACTTTTTGTGCCATGGGAACTTATTTTGCCAGTTGAAAAATCATACATTGGATCAATGTGTATGCATTTCAGATACCAAACTGGGTAAGTAATTATCTGATCTCAAATTAGTGGTCAGGTAAGATCAGAGGTAATTTGGACACTATATTATATTGCTGTGATTTCCGAACAAACCACGAAATTATGTATACTCATTACATAAGTCTCAACATCGCTCATTGAATTGGATGGTATCGCTCATACTGAGAGGAAATAAAAAATCAAATTGAAAATGTTGAACGAATACAAGGAATCACGTCGTAAGTCTAGAAATTATGATGGAATGAGATAATTTACTTGCCAAGCAAGATTGTCTGTATTCCGTAAACAACTTGCTTAGGCGAGGCCTATAACTGAGCAGCTGCGGGGGGATTTTCGTTTGGACTAGTTTGGAGGCGGAATGTTGTTGTATGTTGCTCAGTTATGAGCCTGGCCTAAGCAAGTTACGATGTTGTCAACTGAATATAATCAATATTTTGCTAGAAAAGTAAATTATCGTATTTCATTATTATATCATGGTTAGTTCGGAAATCACAACAATTGTGTCCGAACTGCCCATGGTGAGATTTGCGAAAACACAGAATTACTCATACAAAGAACTTAAATTGTTTTTTTCGCGCAGGTTTTCACCTGACATCTAAGTGCATTACTTTGCCGAGAAAACTGTTTGTTTTGCTACGAGGCCAATGGGTGATAGGACATTTTCAGTGCCATTGCCATTTTGAATCAATCGTCCCAACACTATTGCACCCCAAGTGATATTATATATTTCAGTGGTTAGTTGACGCAGATGTTTGTCTTGACCGGGTCGATCTTCGATTTACTGTTATATTTGGTTCTTTGAAACAGGAGTGGAAGTTTGAAGATCATCGAAGTCGTTTACCCAACAGCCACCAACAAGAGGCCATCTTCAGTAAACAGAGGCACATTCCAAGGAAGTGGAACTTGGGTTAGTGGAAGAGTCCTCGTTCAAGTTGACGATAAACGCCAGGTAAGGTGTTGTGTGTATCCGTAACGTCGGGGGGGGGGGGGGGTACATAACATGTTGAGGGTACGGGTATGTGTCGCCCATTTGGGTGGGTTTTTGGCCATTAATTCTCTAAGAGAAGGTGCATTTTCACCACGTTTCCTTGAAGCATGCGTCGGTTTCGCTGAAATCGGGGAAACGTAGTTGAAAATGATTTGTGTTCCGCTAAAATTCATCATAAAAGTGGGTAGGAAGGCAAATTTTGGTAATTAGAAGTTGGTGGCTTTCTGAAAACTGAGTGGCAGACCCCCGTCTATCTCCAAGTCGTGTACCCCCCCCCCTTCGCCCCCTGGCCGTAACGTTTGGCCGTACGGTTGATTTGAACCGGCTAATCAAATAAAGGAACTGTGCGAGCCCCTTCGGATGCTTGAAAGTTTCAAATCGTCATATATGCAAAAGCAAAATTTGAAGCATTTCAAGGGTTCGTTGATATTGAATTATGGCTGGACTTTCAGTAGGCCCTCATTGCCACCAAGAGAGACCTTTTAGCTTGTCTACAAAAGAATCTTGATAGAACGATATTTTTATGCATTTTGTAGATTCTTCGATTGTGCGCAATAGTGATTGAAGCTCTAATGCCTAATGCCTCTCAATCGAAACTTTCGTATCAAAACGTATAAATATATCGCTCAATCCAGACTCTTTTGTAGAATTGCGAAAAGGTTTTAATGAAAAACTATTCAGAAGAAGAAAATCGCATGAGTAGCTTTAGGATGAACGCTATTTTCTTATGCAATAGACCAAACTTCACCCCACCCATACTAAATACTTAGACTGATTATATGTTCGTAGGTTATCGCTATTGATAGGCTGATGGACGCTATAACTGACAACAACAACATCAATTCACTTCAATTAGATGAGCGTAAGTTGAGGGTCCTTGTGTAGTGAGGCTACTAAATACTCATGTAAATGCTCATCAAACATTCGCTGGTGTCATTTTTCGCAATTTTATATTTACAGCTTGTGCTTGAAGGAGTTGTCGGATCATCTGGACGTGTCGTAGTCGACAATATTTCCTTTGTCAAAGGGAGATGTTAACTGGTAAGTTAGGTAAGTTTTTTCTGTGTGGCAATGCACCTCTTAGCTATTCTAGGATCGAGCGTTAAATGTCTATGGAGGGAGGGGGCACACGTTACGCTACCAATATTGAAGTCCAGCAAGTGTCATTCTGTGACCCCTTGATGTTTATTACAAATTGATGGTTAGAGAAAGTATGCAGAATACTCATAGGGGTCATTAATATTGTGACTGTTAGAAATTAACTATGATCCACATATGATCTCAAACATGCGCATTTTCGACCGTGTCAAAAGGCGCCCATGATAGTGATTTTGGAGTTTTTTGAAAGGCAATAATCTTTGTATTTCACAGAGAAAATAAACCAAGTATTAAAATTTTTGCTATTGCTCGGATATGAATGGATTTTTGATTGTTACTTTTTAGTGGACTTGCCTATGTCTTGGGCAAGTCCACTTTTTTGGATGCTTGAATGAAGCCACTGAATAAACAGACTCCAGAAAACAATGGAAACGTGCCTAAAAACAATCGTGTTTATGGATTTGGTTACAAGTGTGGAGACGGAGCCCCTCCGCGAATGAAAATTGACTTTGGTAGGGTCTACAGGGGTAAAATGGGTAAGCTTCGGGTCAAATAGGTAAAGGCGAAATGCGAACGAATTTCGTGAAAATCATGGTTCACGGATTTTCTCTTGCTGTAACCGTTCGTTCGATCTACATATCCCCGTTGATGTTTTGAATGTTGATTTAACAATTTACAATCTACCGTTTTCCTGTCATTAGCACCACCCA
>REGL01000053.1:532907-551861 GCA_004194395.1 Aurelia aurita complex sp. Pacific
GATTTGTCTCATCTACCCAAACAACAGAGCTAAGATGATCCCTTGTTGCCTTGGTGATCTCTTTCCTGCTTTGTTTCAAGAAACTTTCGTCCATGTTCATGGAAAGCGTGAATAGAAACACGGCTTTCGGGTACGGCGCTCCTTCGTTATCACAGTATTTGAAAAAGATAGACGCAGTTTCATAATTGAGGGAGCCTAGCTCTGTGACGATAACGACTCCCTGGTCTCGAGTGGTTGAATTGAGAATCCCTTCAAGGCGTTGATCAAGCATTTCTTTTGAATGAGCCTCGTTTGCAATATGATTGCCACTGATCACAGGAATCTTGGGAGCATCCTTTGAGCTGCTAAATGCATTCCCAATCTCTGATGCCAAACACATCAGCACTTTGTCATTTTCACGAATACTTGTAAAGACAAATACAAGTGGACGTGTGGGATCGGGGATGGTATCATTGTGGATGTGGATAAGGTGATCATCCCCTAGTTTCTTGATAACTGGCCATAGATCCTCATTCTGGTTGCCAAATTTTCGCTGCAATTTGTCTATCTTGACCTTGAAAGAAATTCCTGACCCTTCTTCGCCATGAGGGATGAACCAAACCAACAAGATAAAAGCTACTGCTGCAGCAAGCATCACAGCAAAACAGATAAAGAATGTTGTTGCATGGCCATGTCCACTCCCATTTGTTGTTGCACTCTCATCTTCAACATATTCATGGTCCGGAAGTTTTGGGGTACGCTTCTTGGCACCTTGCTTAGGCCCAGCATGACCAGTGTTCTTCTCCTGATTCTTCGCTTCTTGTTCAACCTGAGGATCAAAGACTAATCAGCTAGATATTATACCGAGTGTCCCAAAAAAAGTACTCCAGTTTGAAAAATCGCCAAAATTTGATTACACGACCGATCTTCAATTTTCTTGTTTTGTCAAGTAGATCAAGGGCCAAATTATTTTCCCAGACATAGCTGATTTGTAATTGCTTTCAAAATTGGCAAATGTGGCTCTTTTTGGGGCTACCTGGTTTTGAATCATACTGCAAAAAGCACTGATGATTGCCAGATCAATTTTTTTGTGCATGTAAAGCTTCTAGTTTGGTCATAAATGACAGAAAGAAATGCGCATTATCATTGGAGACTTCAATGATGATAAAAAATCTGAAAAGTTTGACTTGATGGTAAGATTGAGCATTTTGCTTAAAAAGTATGGCTCAGAATAAGGGTTTTCAATGTGTAATTTTTCTACCTTCTTGCATCAAAAGCAAACATTTTAGCATCTATAAATATTTTTGGGTCTTTGACAAAGTAAGTCAAAAAGAAAATTTTATCAAAGGTTTGATAATCAATTTTTGGTGATTTTTTAAACAGGAGTACTTTTTTTTGGGACACCCGGTAGATCTTTATTCCAGTTATCAAAGGGATGAAGGACGCAGCCACAGTTGCGGAGCAAGGGGGAGAAAGGGGTTCGGACCCCTTCACCTTACCAAAAGATGGTCCTCGAAACTCCCACAAAAATGGAATAAGATTGACATCTAAGGAGGGGTAAGGTAGAACAAATGTGCTTGTTATGTAATCAGGCGACGTACTAAATTAACTGAGCAAAAATCTAATGAAAATACACAAACCAATGCTTAATTGAAAATTCTACTATCTTTCCTCCAATGATTCAGATTTTAAGATGATAAAGATGCTCTTAATTTTTGCTCAAAGATTTAGGCAAAACCCTTTCGGAAACCCTTGACTTTACTTGCACTTTTGAAAGTGAAAATGACATAGAAATGCTTGCGGTAGGAGTACAGTAAATTAACTAAAGTTCTTTTAAAGCAATTGATTGGGTAATTACCATTCACGCAATTAGTCTTAAAGATTAGAAGCCTATGCTGTTTGCCCAACTTGGTATTCTTCATTTTTCTTTATTTTCTTCCTCTCGTTCTTCAGGACCATCTTCTTTAGGACCAAAAGATAGACTTGTAACGAGTCCAATATTTCTCTTGGATCTCCCAGGCTTTAATTTGCGATCAGGCAAAAACGGAACAGATAGACATTTCTTGTACTAAATGAACTCATTCTCTAATACAATTAACAGACACAATCTAATGGGAATCTAATCTCAATTTCTTTGCATTGAAAGTTTTTCCTCATATCTAAGAACTTAATAAATAAGTACATATTAGTCAAATAGACCTTTCAGCTACGTAGCAAAGGAGTCTGGATCGAGCTACATTTGTTGTGGTGAATTCTGGTAAATGGTGTGGNATGCTGTTTGCCCAACTTGGTGTTCTTCATTTTTCTTTATTTTCTTCCGCTCGTTCTTTAGGACCATCTTTAGGACCAAAAGATAGACTTGTAACGAGTCCAATGTTTCTCTTGGATCTCCCAAACTTTAATTTGTGCGATTTGCGATCAGGCAAAAACGGAACAGATAGACATTTCTTGTACTAAATGAACTCATTCTCTAATACAATTAACAGACACAATCTAATGGGAATCTAATCTCAATTTCTTTGCATTGAAAGTTTTTCCTCATATCTAAGAATTTAATAAATAAGTACATATTGGTCAAATAGACCTTTCAGCTACGTAGCAAAGGAGTCTGGATCGAGCTACATTTGTTGTGGTGAATTCTGGTAAATGGTGTGGATTTTTAGATGCAAACAATCAAGATCGACGCTCTTGGAATATCTCGTTCGTTGATCCTTCAAGCCTTTCAAATGGGAAGTAGGCCTCTCCACTCGAATGTCTACTTCTCTGTGGCAAAAACTCAAAGAAAATTGCACCAAAAAGGCAAGATATTTGGCACACTGAAGCCTTTCTGGTTCATGTTTTCACCAGAGTACGATTTTCAGAGTAAAGACAGCAAACAGTTTAGATTCATTTGTTCCACTTCAGTTGAAAAGTCTTCAGAAGTTTAATTATTGAAGGCTGAAGACTTAGTGTGAAAGTCTTACTGTTTTAGCTATATGTCAGAAAGGCCTTCAGTGTCCTAAATATCTTGTCCTTCTTGCATCCGGTTTTTTAAATTCATACGCACAATTGTCTAAATAGCTAAATGGTCTATTTGAACTCTTTAGGTTTTCTATAAGTGTGTGTTCAATTCAATGAGTCATGTTAATAGGTCTTAAAATTATTAAACATATTTAAAGTATAAAGTTTATAATTTTGCACTCCTGGGCTTTACGAAGGACAGCAGTCCAGATAGTTTCAATAGTGTTCTTAAAAAGTCCGATTTCATAAAGAATAACACTCATTTTTTACAAGAAACTAAGGACCAAGGCTGTTATGTAGTTTCTTAAATTTTAGGACATTTTTGTTGCCAAAAGTTTCTGATGAGTTTCTTATACTGTATTTTCAATGCTGGAAGTATAGAGTTAACTTAGTTTGTCAGAAGGGCTGTCAAATTACTTAATGAGATCTCAAAATAAATAATAGCATAATGTGCACTTGAAACAATGTCAAAACAGTTGCTATTACTGCATATTGTCAGCACATTTTGAGTGCAAATTACAAAATTTATTAGCTTTTAAATTCAGGTAGGGAAGTTTCCTAAGTTTCAAAAATTGAGCAGACAATTTCTTCAAAAAAATGAGTGTATTCTCATTCTCCTCAGATAAAAAGTCATTGCTGAGCCTCAATCAAAGTTTGTGCACTACTGTCAATCAAACCATCCTGCAGTGCGACCATGGTTAATAACAACAGCCATAATTGCAAGAACTATGGCAGCTATGAGAAGCAGAATGGCAAACTGAATTGGAGGCTCTCGATTCATCGGATCTTCGGGTTCCCATTGGTCATCAAAGTTGTGTTCCCTTGGCCTTTGTTTAACCTGAGGTCAAATTAGATTATCTACTTAGACTGATTGTTTGGAAGAGAAGGTGAGGTTGCACTTGATAGCACCAAGTGCTGGGATTGCAGAAGAAGGGAAGACCAAATTAATGTCTGTGACCTCTTGTCATGATACTGAAGTGGTGTGGCTCTGCCTAGGCACATGGCTGTCCTGGTGGCAAAGTCAGTGGATTGCACCACAGGGCCACAACATCTTCTGTTACATTGTCGTTAGTTATCGCTATTGATAGACTTGATATTCAGTTCAATTAATAAATATAAAGAGTGCTGTTGCTGTTGTTGCTCTAACTGGGACTATGCAGTGAGTCTATACTGATACACTGATGAGAAGCAAAATTAATTTTCAGTACACAATGACACACATTTATTCCCATGACCTTCTTCTGCACAGAAATCAAACAAATATTGGTAGCCAATGATTCCTGCTTTCTTTACATAGCAACAGCGTGACAAGGTCTAGTACCTGTTACGATATGTTATAACAATTCCTGTTGTTGCTGTTATTGTGGATAATTTTGCCATTGGAAAATATTTCTTCTACCCTTTATGAATTCACAGCTTGTGACACCCATAAAATGACAGGGTTCAACAGATAATGTTAAGTGAGAAAAATCTTCAAAATAATGAAATGGCAAGATATTAGCTTCTTGGTCTCACCCTTTTCACTTCAGCACCATCAACTTCACCATCAATTTCCTCATCCACAATGTCTTCATCATCAATCTCTTTTGACAAGTCTGGATATATCTATAAAAAATTAATCGTAAATTGAAATTTGAAAAAGGGAGACCACCCCCCATTTACAGGATGGGGCATGGGGGTTGTTTGGACAGAGCTACAGTAGCAAACCGGGGCACAATTGACTGTGTGTGGTCTATCAAAGTTCCTTGAAGAGCGAAGAACAGCATAACAAAGAAATCACAGATACACAGAAATCAAACAAATTTTGGCAGTCAAGGATTCCTGCTTTCTTTACATAGCAAGGATAAGCAACACAAAGCAGCAGTAAATCAGCCTGACTGAGCTGGCACATGACCTTTGCAAGAAAATTTAGGTAGGCACTTGAAAAAATACTTTCTTTTGTTGTGCAGCGCTACAGGAACCTGTCTTTGATACACCACACCACAGAGTCACCTGTGCTCCAGGTTTCTAACTGTATCCGTCCAAAAGACCCCCGCTGGGAATCCAGTGAATGGGGTGTGGGCACCCCTTTATGTTCAGGTAACCGCTACTTTGCTTTGCAAAGAAGAAAGAGAACGAGGCTGGGTGGCCTGGCCTAAAATAGGCCTAATCTAATTGTTAGCTAATTTGGGGTCTCTGAAGTTTTGACTCATGAAGTTTTATACACAGAGCTGGAGTGAATTTAGTATGTTCAAATATTAAACCGTCCTACCGATTGAACATCTTCCTCTGGCTTTTCCTTATTCTTTCGTTTTCTCAAGTTGTGACCACCACTGCCGGCCGACATCTTTGAGCAGGTTTCGTTTCTTGGAAAAGCATGGGTTCCACTTACGCTCCTCCCCAGATTCATAAATCATGTTCCTTCGCGCGAAGATCTATTGCGCGAAAACACAGAACAGAATACAGTAAATCCCCACATATAGGAACCTACAAAAATAAGAACCTAGAGGCTGTTTTTCCTAACTTATGCACCTTGTAATTAAGAACCTGTTTCAGTTTGATGAAAAATATGTTCTTATAGCAGGGGTAGCAAAGTTGATTTGGGATTGTCATTGTTACGTTCATTTTGTCCCAGTGGGCTTTTAAAGTTTGAATCTCTTCCCTTGCAGTTTGAAAGCTTAGCATTGGCTATTAGATATATCATAACCATGCTAAAACAAATAATAGGGCTCAAAATCGTTGGCGAATGTTCTAAAATGGCCTATGCAAGGCACTCTTCAAATAAGAACCGTTATACCTTGTAATTTGTCTTAGTACCTTTAAAATAAGAACCTATTTCAGCCTAGCTCTCAAAAAAGTAGGTTCTTATATGCAGGGATTTACTGTACGAAAGTTGCTATCATCGGGAATCGGTTGCAAGGTTTTCTCCTTGTCCTGACTTCTTAAAATACCAAAATTTTCTTACTGTTCATGTGGCAGCAGCTTTTTGTTGTAGATGATTAGGTCATCAAATTATTCGAAGGTTTCTAATCATATAGAAATTGGTGCAGAAAAACGTTTTCTCCATGCAAAGCCCTCTTATTTTGGTGCAGTCTTCAGCACAGAGAGGTGCCCATATTCACACCGGGAAGTTAACATAGGGACTGCAGAAAAATAATTGCAGAAAAAGAAAAGTAATTGTCTTCCTATCTGAACAGCAACAAAGCCTATTAGAATATTTTGATAAAAGATTCTCAACTCAAAACAGTGTTAGTTTTCAACGATGCAATAAAATTTTTGCACCAATGAAGATACAGCAGGTGAGATGCATGTAGAATTCAATCAAATCAATGCTTGAGTTTGGTATCTTTACAATAACTATACAGTATCTTGACCACTACATATTTCATTAAAATATCCATAATATACCAGGTGTGCCAAAAAGTTCAGAGGCATTTGAAAACTGCTGGATGGATTGAAATAAATTCTAATTTATGGTCAAAAGACTGAAGTAATTTTGTGATTTTAAAAGGTCTGCATTCCCATTGTGATAAACGTACAGTAAAATGTACCATACCCTTATATATACCTGTGAAAAGAATTTACATTGCCTTAAATTCTACTTTAGACTCTTGATAGGTACATAATGGACTGTCATATTTTGGTAGTTCAGGTGATTCTCTATGATTTGATCAAAGGCTTATGCACTTCTTCACACAATATTGCAACCAAGGCTTTGTAAAGATGAAATTTGCCTAATATTCAGTGCTATGAGAAACATGAGAAAACATGCCAAGAAATACTCACAGCTAATCAAGCAGAATTTGGTCCTGTTCAATCCATATAGAACTCTTCATGCTATAAATTTTGAAATGCCTGAAATTTTTTGTTTTAATCTGGCATGGCAAGTAACAATTTGATAAAGATATTATATAACAGTTTTTATCACACTGAAATCAAACTAATATTCAATATTTCTTCTTTTCTATTGCCTAAAACTAAGTTTTGAATAATTCTTCTTTTTACTAGCTGCCTGAAAGAAAATTGGATCACTCAGCTTCTTTAATGTCCCTTGGCTGTGTTTTGAAGATCACTCCATAAGCACCGCTGACATCACTTTTAAGCTGTGCTTCACTAATAGTTGGTTCAGGCTTGTCAATCTTTTCTGCTAATTGCACATCAAGAAAACTGTCCCATGTTAATGACTTTATTTGTTTCGCTTCCTGCATACATTTTTCCATATATTCTACAGGATTCTCTGGTCTTCTGTACAATAAACCAGTCAGTAAGCTCTATGATGAAATAACATATGGTAAAAGACAGGCTTAACTAAACCTCATTGGAGCTAAAAATATTTGTAAACATTACGGCAAATTGATACATATACATATGTAATCATGGGCGTAGGGGATGCCCAACCCTTAGGGGAGACAAAACTGCCAAAATGGAGCTGAAATGTGATCAATTTTGACTGACTGGGGGGGGGGTGCAGCCCTCCTAGCCCCTATGGCTTCTACACCTATGGCTTTACTTAAACATTGCATTTAGGGTAGCTATACTACTTTATTTAACCAGCAACCTATGTTATTGGTCTCTTGGCTTTTTTGTGTTTTCTTTGTTTTTAATATTTTCACTTTCATATACAACTTTTTGTAGACGGCTTCAAAGTCTATCAGTTTATACTTTCCAATGACAATCACACACAATAACATGCTCCTGCAAAAACGTTCAGTCTCTACCTCAAATATTTGGAAAAGATCATTTCTTGCCAGGTAAGTTTTTGCATCTTCTGGTGTGACTTCTGATTTCTTTGCATTCATCTCGAACTTGCTTGACGTTTTGTCCTGAAATAAGCTATTGATCAGCAACAAAGGTTTTCTACTGTTGCTATAGCTACCAATGAGCCTCGTGTTCCTAGTGAGGCTAATGGCTTCGCTGCGTCATTAAATATTCGAATCGGAAAATCAAACACTAAGTCAGAACAGTAGTAGGTAGTGTGAATTTGCTGCTTTTAGTTCAACCGACAGCCTGCCTTCGTGAGTTGATCTTAAATTTTACCATATTAAAATTGTGTTACCAAAGCTGTTGAATCTTCTGCAGTATTTTTATTTGTTCTTCAAAATAAATGAGACTACTTGAGCGAATGTTAAGGCCCATTTCTAGTTAGGCCAATGATCGCTAGTTTTTGGCGCGAAAATAGCAAATGTCCTGCGCAGCGACGATAGAATCATGTGACTCCGACTCAGCTGATTCTTGGCCTAAGAATTCGGCGAAGCTATCACGAAATGAATGCTGTTATTGCGTTGTGTCATTTCTGTGAATTACATGGACCAAGTATCCTGTTTTGTACCCAAGCATTTCATTGCACGAATCACAATCCAGAAGATGTTTTGAATGGAGCTCAAGCTTCTTTGGCTGCATGTGGAAATTTCAATCACAGCAGCCTGTTTGGTTTAGGCCAACGAGAAAAGCCTCTCGAAAACGAGCCCTTTAGAGAGCAGGAAGAAGGCAGTGAAACCCCCAAGAAAACGTTCAACAATTGCACTGCAAATGGTCCCAGACAGTCAACATGTGTTGCTTGCACCTCTCTTCAACAAGGAGAGCCTGGCTTGGTTAGTATAGACAGAGAATCCCATATCAGTTATATCAGTCGCCAGTACCCAGAGGATCAGGAACTCTACAGCATTGTGAGGCACGCTTGTGTTAGAAGTCTTAGTTGTGAGGTTTGCCCTGGCCGTGAAGGGCCTATCATGTTTGGTGATGAAGCAAGTGGCTATGTGTTTAGCCACACATTCTTCCTTAAAGACAGCCAATCCAGAGGCTTCCAAAGATGGTACAGTGTCATATGTGTGATGATGGATAGAGTCTATTTGGTAAACTCATGGCCTTTCCTCATAACAAATTTCAAAAACATCATAGATAACCTACAAAGTAAGGCTGACTCAACGTTCAAAGCAGAAAAGGCGGAGAATCCCCTTGCTGATCAACGACTTCACATGTCAACAAATTTGTTTCTGCTGAACGCAAATCAGTTTATTCGCACTCGAGGTGGAAACTCAAATTACCGATCATTACATGATCTTGTCCGAGATAAAAACATCTTTCATTATCTTCATCAGTACTTTGCTTGGATTTTGAAGGCTTCTGGGCAGCGTTATTCTGAACAGTTTGTTGAGGGCCCCCCACTGGAAGATTTTTCAAACATTGAAGAAAATGAGACTGACTTGAAAGTAGAGGAAACAGGCCCTGGTTTTCAGTCATTAAGACAGTTATCAAGGGTCTTGTCTCCAGAGATATTTGAGCAAATAGCATATCATGTTGTCATAGGAGATCAATTGATTGTCAGAAGCCAGTTCTCTAGAACTATTTCTTCTTGCTTGAACTTGCTAAAAGAATTGATTCCACCAGGTTGTTACAGATGCAAAAGATACTCCATTCAATATCAAGATTCTTGGAAATGCAACTTTCTTGGATTAGCTGAAAATACAGAAATCCCTGCACATGTTTTTTCATCAAATCTATATGTGCTACTAGATATCAAACCAACACAGAATAAAGAACTTAGACTGGAAGAACAAGCAAATGAGGAAGAAATTCTCAGAAATCTTAATTTCAGTGTTCAAGGAAGTCCTGCTGGCTGCAGTCCAACCTATCTGAAGAATATTTTGAAAGCAATGCATGATAATGACTTTGCAGATTCAGTTTTCTCTTTGATATTGTCAACTGTCAAAGATGAATGGATGAATAAAGTTAAGGTTATGTTTAAATTTTCCAAAACTGGGTCAAGAACAACAGGGGAGAAAGTTAAATTGCTTCAAGTCCTCAACGCAAGACCTGAGGATGAGATTCTTTTGAAATTTTGGATGACATCACTTAGCAGGCCTTACAGAGCACATCTGTTGACATGCACCAGCCAGAAGTCGGTTGAGAGATCTGGTGCCAAGGGACAAGTATCTAATGAGCAACTGTTCTTTTCAGTACCCTGAATAGGAGACAGATACTAGATCATAAAGAAGAGGGGGCATTGAGGGGTAGACAAATCTGATAATAATAGTGTCACTATCATTTCTATCTGACATCTGATTTGAATATATAATGACGTTTTTATAAATCTTATTTTTCTGTCTTCTAGACTCACTTGAATTAATTCATTCTGACAAATCCTCCCGATATTAATTTTGTGATTCAATTCAGTATGTTGTAGCTGAGTAGCTAAGTACCGTACCGGGTGCACCAAATAAACTATGCTTTTTATGCACGTTTGCCAGGCCCCACAATAAATAGTGCACTTGACCGATTTTGAAGATTTATGACTTAGTCTTTAGCAGAAAGCCTGAATTAGATTCTAGGACTTTTTGCAAATTTTCCTGTTTTCCGTTTTTAGAGCTAGTAGAAGCAATTTTCTTAAGATTTTCGTTTTCGAAAACTCTGAAAACGATCACAAAATGTCGATCAAATTTTAGAAGACTCAACATGAATGAGCAGAGAGAAAACGTTTTCAGGGTGATTTGGGGGTTTAGTACAAAATCTCCTACAACAGATTACAATTAGTCGATTTCTAAATCGCAAATCACCACGAACAAGTTCTCTCTTTGTCCATTCAATTCGATTCTTTAGACAACTTGATCAATGTCCTTTGATCGTTTTCAGTGTTTTCGAAAACTAAAATTTTAAGAAACTCGCTTCTAGCTCTAAAAACTGAAAATGAAAAAATTTGTCACGCTTTCTGCTAAAGATTAAGTCATAAAACTTCAAAATCGATCCAGTGTACGATTTATTGTGGCCTGTCAAACGTGCATAGTTTATTTTGGCGCACCCGGTATCTCTCCAGTATATTCCTCGTATGCTCTAACCTTCTTGGTAGGGAGTGAAATCTACTCAAATGAGCATCTCTATTCTGTCCACGATTTTGCTGAGTTCCCTCTGTACCCACTGCGTCAATACACCTTGCAGTAGTGGACACTTTTGTCAATATTGGGGAGTGAACCTATTGTTTCAGTCTATTGCTCCCACCCCAGGCCCGTAGGAAGTGGGGGGGGGGGTAGGGGGGGCTTAAGCCCCCCCAATAATTTCTTAAGGCAATGGTGCTACGTCACATGACTTAATTAGATGTATTGTTCTCTATTGTTTTAAGAACAATTGCCCCCCCCAATTCGAAGCTTCTTCCTACGGCCCTGCACCCTGCTCACACCGATTGTTTTTAGACAAAAACCCATTTTCCCTAGGGTGACTACATAATTAAACTATCTACATCAGATTTAATCATTTCAAAAAGGCTAAAGAAAGTTCTGTCTTGGGAAGGAAAGTTTTGCCTTGAGAAAAGAAAATTTTGCCTTGAGAAAGAGTTTTTCCTTGACACTTGTGGGCCACCGTATGATTTTTCTTCAATTTAAACTTCCCGCCAAAGGCAAACAACATTATCGAAATTTTGATTTAGAAAACATCTGGAAAAAGCTTGGAATGCATGAAAAGTCCACGAAATTTTGACAAAACGGACAAACCAACATGAAATGAAATGACAATTCATTTTTGCGGGCTTCGTGGTTGTTGTTGTGTAAACTGCGGCCGTGAANCCCCAATTCGAAGCTTCTCCTACGGCCCTGCACCCTGCTCACACCGATTGTTTTTAGACAAAAACCCATTTTCCCTAGGGTGACTACATAATTAAACTATCTACATCAGATTTAATCATTTCAAAAAGGCTAAAGAAAGTTCTGTCTTGGGAAGGAAAGTTTTGCCTTGAGAAAAGAAAATTTTGCCTTGAGAAAGAGTTTTTCCTTGACACTTGTGGGCCACCGTATGATTTTTCTTCAATTTAAACTTCCCGCCAAAGGCAAACAACATTATCGAAATTTTGATTTAGAAAACATCTGGAAAAAGCTTGGAATGCATGAAAAGTCCACGAAATTTTGACAAAACGGACAAACCAACATGAAATGAAATGACAATTCATTTTTGCGGGCTTCGTGGTTGTTGTTGTGTAAACTGCGGCCGTGAATAAAGCGGAAGATGTTGCTAAAGATGGCTGCCTTCTGCATCATGATTGTTCTGCTTTTTATCGTCGGTCTTTCCAGGCAGACGACAAGCGCTCAAGAATACGAGATCTTTTGGAAATCTGAAAGCAATGGAGTCCACGTTGTTGATGATACTTTTTTAAAATACAAATCGCAGCTACGAAGTTTGGCGACAGCGTTTGGGGCAACGAACTGGAGATTTACTGTTGATGAGGATTTAGGCCAGAATGAGAATACTTTGCAGTCAGTCAAAATTGGATTTAAAACAATGAACTCTGGAGCTTTGAAGAATCAGAAAGCTACAAAGAAGCTTGGGAAGTTGGTAAAAGGGATATATGGGTACTCGAAAGTGCAGGCAACTACTGTTCAAGGGAGGATGATAGAGAGAGGTGACTTCAACCCAGTTATTGAAGAATGCTCAAGCAACTCATCGAAAATCATTGCTCTACTTATCCTATCGAAAAAATGGAAGAAAAATGATTATGGAGAAGTAACAGTATACGACGAAAATGGAGATGTTCTGAAGTCAATTCACCCAAGGTTTGGAAGAGTGATGCTAATTCCTTGTGGAGTTCAGTTCAAGATATCACCTCCATGTATAAATGTTGAAGGAAGGCATTACTTCCTGATTGCAGAATTTGGAGATGGCACTGCAAAGGTTCAAGCCAAGGAAACAAAAAGAAGGAAGAGTTTTGCGAGTCTATCAGAGTTTTTCAGATCAAGGTATGATATGGACCCTGCCAACTACCAAAGCATTGATGCAGAGAAGCATGTTACCAGAAAATTCTTTACAAAAGAAGGCAGAAGAGTTTTTGTTTATGACAACACAATTTCATTTGATAATGTGGATATTTTGCGTGATTACATAATGAATCATGCAGACTATTTTGAAAACCCAGTCAGTGACAAAGGTGCAGATAATGTCAAGTGGATCATATCGCTAGATGATCCAGGTTTTGTCGATGGACCAATCTGGCACATAATCAAACAACTATTGGTTCATATTGCAGGAAAAGAATTCTATCCTTACGATCTAGCATGCAACCATGTACGCAGAACAGACAACACATTTAATCATAAGGACAATTATGAAGAACAAAATGAATACACCGTCTTAATCTACTTGAATCCTGATTGGACAGAGGATCATTATGGAGAAACAACATTCCTGGACAACAGTGAAATCATTGCTGCTGTGAGGCCAAGGTATGGAAGAGTTGTAATTTTCCATGGAACAATCGATCATTCTGCCCATCCCTCATGCCCAGAGCTGCCTGGTGCAAGGTACTCATTTGCAATCAAAGCAGCTGCTTCTAAAGAGTTAGCAATGAAGAGGATGCTTGCGCAAGAGGCTCAAGGGTTCTCTTATGCTGATATTGTAACCAAACTCAATCAAGTAAAGACAAAGGGTAGACCAGCACAGAAAGAGTTTGCAAATAAGGCATTGGAAACGCTTCAAAGTGGAGGGCTGTTAGGGGAAGACTTCACTCAAAGTCTAGTAGCATTCATGCAAGGGAAATAAACCCTGTATAATAATGAATTTTCTCACAACTTTTTTGCTGTAAGATTTTGCACCCAGTTTTATAGTAACAATAAGATAATAGTCAAGGTTTGAGAGCTTATGCATAGGATAAAACACACTTAAAAACTACTGAACATGTCATCTCTCATAGTTTTTGGATTCCCCTCTTGAAAATTGTTGTTCAAGTCATTTGTGGTTGCTTTGATTCCTTACCATCAGTGCTTTAGATTGCAAAGTGAAAGTGGGGGTTTTTGGTGCCAAGTGCTGGGATTACAGCTGAAGTAACTAAGCGCTAATCAAGTCTTTGATCCCTTGCAATGACCCTCATATGATGTGGGTGGGGCTCAATCATGTCTGTAAGATTTTTGTTCAAGCTCCATCTGCCAAGGGTGCAGGGTGTCCCAAAAACCTTGTGCTCCCTTTTATGGCTGCTGTGGAGGAGCTTAAGCCTTAGTTATGTTCGTTTTTCTGGTTGCATGGGTCAGGCTTCAACTTAGAGTTTGAGACCTTGTTTGAGTCAACTTGACAAGTAGTTGTTGATTTATGGCAAAGGCAAAATAAGTGGTTGCTTCAAAGACAGCACTTCTATTTTTCTCCAGCATTGTCAAAATCAAGTAGTGTTTGACAGAAAGGGTTCTGAAAGTTTGAGCCTGACCTATGCTGAGACAAGTAAAGCTATGGCTCACAGCAGCCACAAACTGGGGGCTCGTTTTGGAACATAGTTGTTGATTTATGGCAAAGGCAAAATAAGTGGTTGCTTCAAAGACAGCACTTCTATTTTTCTCCAGCATTGTCAAAATCAAGTAGTGTTTGACAGAAAGGGTTCTGAAAGTTTGAGCCTGACCTATGCTGAGACAAGTAAAGCTATGGCTCACAGCAGCCACAAACTGGGGGCTCGTTTTGGAACACCCTGTAGAAGTCCAAACAGTAATAGATGGTTCCGGAAAATATGGCATGGGGGGCATTTCACCAAGGTGCAATGCTTTTACTGATCAAATTTCTATAGAATCACAATTGATTCCATAATAGAACGAAATGCATCTTGGTAAAATGTCCCTGACACCATCTTTTGTGGAATCGTCCATTGAGGTATTCAGCCTGAAATCCCCTGAAATCTCATTTTTTCTCAATATTCACCACCAAAGCATCAGAAATTAATTGATTTAGAGAATCACTGGATGGTTGAACCATGTAGAATATTCAATTGTTGAACTGAGATTCATTGGAAATAAATCGAACAAATACAATGCATCATACAATATGAGGATGAAATTAGAACCTAATTCCTCAAAGCTCGACGCTTTGGGGACGCTTTGCAACTAGTGGATGACAAGGGAAACACATGATCCTTTCTGATAACTGCCAGGTGCATTCTCTTGACTCGAGCAGCATTCAATGAAAGCCAAAGAACAAAATATGCTTCTTTTCAACCGAAATACATGCATTTATTTATCGTAACTTTGAATATTATTTACAAAATAAAAGACAAAACAGTTGAGATAACAAATCTTCGTTGTTTGAAGTGTCTACAGATTCAAAACAAACATTGATTAAAATTTCATGTGACAAAGTAATATTTTTTGAGATCAATGATCAGTGCTAGACTTATTATTTTCATCTCAGTACTCGCTGCAACTAACTCATTTAATATCGAAAACAACGGTCTTTGACGTGCTACGATGTGATGGACTAAACTATTAATACCTAATGTACTCTTTACTTTTTCCTGAACTCCTGTTATAGATGTTGTTATAACATTTAGAATTCGTTATTCCTATGCAAAATACTATCAAGAAGATTTGAGGGCATGGCATTGCTAAAATTCATGAGACTTCGTTCCCATTGCCAAGAATTATGAGACTTTGTTCCCATAACCCTTAAATTTCTCTTGATCAGTTGTTCTCACTCTCACTATAAACGAATTCAGTACCACACACACTTAGGGATTCATCTCGGTATGTACAGTTAAGCCCGAAATTATTCATACCTATGCCAAATTCTGAGTATTTTGCATCGTTCTATTTGAGGACCAATTTTACTGTGGCTGAAGTTTCGTAAGAATGTTATAAAAGGCTGAAACAAGTGCTACAAGAGACATTTCAAGGAATGAAATATCTTGTTAATTGGTTAGCAAATATAACGATTGAAAATTCTCCAAATTTGGCATAGGTATGAATATTTTCGGGCTTAACTGTATCTATTTCCAGTTTCCCCTGTACCTAACTCTGTTAATGAATATTGAATACCTAACTCCGTTAATGAATTTAATTAATTTCTGACCTTGCTAAAATCCTTTGCGCTAAAAGAACTTTACCGGGTATCCCAACCAAAAAGTTCCAACGTTTGGAGAATTGCTGTGGAGGAGCTCTGATTTCAATTTCCTTTTATTAACTTGATTCTGAAAGAGTAGATCTCACTCCAAAGTACGGCGGTGTTTCATTTAAATGCCAATCAAGAAACTTCTTACTCGTGGGCATGCGATTCTGACAGACCCGACAGTGTGGCACTTGTGCCAAATCGGAAATCGGTTGATTTTTGAAACACCCAGGACTTTAGATTTGATCAGATGTATCTTTGCAAACAGATGTTAGCCTTTGTATTTGATTGGTAATTCCAAGGGTGGTTAGACACTTCTGGTGTGCTTCTATGGAGGAGCGCTGGGTAATATGTATCGAAAGAACGAAAAAAGCGCTGCCTCTCGTTCTTTTGAAATCTCCTCCGCAGTGCTTTACAACATTTCCTCCGCAGATACATATTACCCAGCGCTCCTCCATAGAAGCACACCAGCAGTGTCCAACTACCCATGGTAATTCCAAACCAACTGA
This sequence comes from Aurelia aurita complex sp. Pacific, assembly GCA_004194395.1. Lineage (NCBI taxonomy): Eukaryota > Metazoa > Cnidaria > Scyphozoa > Semaeostomeae > Ulmaridae > Aurelia > Aurelia aurita complex sp. Pacific. Next base: position 549,206 of record REGL01000053.1, read on the forward strand.
ATTCTGAAAACACCAAATCTTCTGTTTTAAAAATTTCGGAGTCATTCAAACACCAAGTCTACCAAGTCTACCGTTTTCAGAACTGAACTGATAGCAATCAACCATGCACCCTTAAACCATGGAGCTTCATGGACACCTTTATTTTGAATGAAATATTTATTCGATGTTGCTCCATGCTTGAACAAACAAGATCTTAAACTTTAAGCTGAATTCTCTTATTTCAGAATCAATTCAGTATAAAAAACTACAGTTCACCCACAGCAAATTTTCAAACGTAGGGACATTTGCATGGTGCCCCCTGCCAAGGCAGTCACCCCCTGGCCTACTCTCTGAAATGACAACTCCTCTCTCTCTCTCTCTCCGAGGAGACATGCCCCAAGACAGACTTTTTCAGTTCAAAGAGGAGACGATTTTGCCCGTTCGTTTCCCCTTAAGCCACTGTTGAATATGTTTATCTCGATAAGAAGCTAGTTGGCAATGGTACGACCACTGTAGAGTTCTTTTCAGTAGAAATTGTTGTGAGTGTTTGAAGCACTCTGAGTTGGATTGCTGCAGATGATTCTGATATGATTTTCGATGCCTCTTTCAGAGACATTGCTGCTTTCAATTCACCATTTGCTGCAACAACCTGCAAGGACAAGGAATCATATGAATGATTTGCTGAGGAGAGAGAAGCAGAAGCATACGAGAAAATAGTATGCCAATAAATTGAGGTCATCTTCGAGGGAGCTTTAGAATGGAGTTCGATGAAAATTTGGTAAGTCCTTTCTGTCTTTCCTTTCTCTCTTGTGATATCGGCCCAAAATAGTAACAGCCAAACTGAATGTTTTCTCCAACGAATTTCCAGATTACTATTTCTGAGGCCACTGTTTTGATTTTAATGAAGAACCTATCTTACCTTTGCGCTTGCCTCCCTGGTGGCTTCAGCCTCCGCTGCCATTGATCTCTGCAGATGCTGTGGCAGACGTAGATCTTTGCTGTAAGTTATAAAGGGAATTAGTAAAGCTCGGTCTTTGTTTGAGTGAACGTGTATTTGAAGTGTAGTTTTACTTGTTAAGTCGTTTTTGTTTTGAAGCAGTACACGTTTTTTTTATAGAAAGTAAGAATTTAGGCCAGTGCTTAAAGTTTCCTAAAATTATCAGATTTTGAGTACTCAGAGTTTCTTACAAGTTTCTTAGAGGTTCCATAACGATCTTCATATTTCAAAACAAAATTTTTCAAGCCTTTCCAATGTTTAGAGAGTAATATGATACAGGAAACAAGTGAAAGTAAAGTAAAAATATGTCAAGGAGTTTCTTAATTTTTTGACGATCTGAGAGTTGAGTTTCTTATAGGCAGTTTCTTACAAAAAGATACGTGTATTGTTTTGAGGTTTTCATAAAACATTCTTTATATTTTATAAATGCAACCAATGGCTCAATTTATGTCTTATACGCCATCAAAAATTACAAATTAAACCAGTTTAGACTGAACTCTATCTCAAATTAAATGTTATATGAGATCAGCGATTTCGCAAAATTGCTCTTGCAAGGCACTTCAATTGTTTTGTTCGCGGACATTTTCACGTGATATCTGATTTAAGACTGACTTTAGGTAATCGATAAATCTCAACATACATCTCAACTCTTTCAACTTTGACACCCCATGGAGTGGTAGCTTCATCGAGAATAATCTACAACAAACCAAATAAAAATAATAATTATATTAAACAGATACAATTCAGCAATGGACTTATCCAAGTCTCACTTTTTTTTATCAGTCGATTGAGCCACAAAAATGCAAAAGGTAAAGGGCGCTGCGGGGGGATGGAGAAAAAAGGCAGAGGAGGAGGAGAGAAGGCAGAGGAGAAGGAGAGAGAAAACTTTTCTCTCTCCTTCTCCTCTGCCTTTTTTCTCCATCCCCCCGCAGCGCCCTTTACCTTTTGCATTTTTGTGACTCAATCGACTGATGAAAAAAGTGAGACTTGGACAAGTCCAATTCAGCAATGGATAATCATACGTGTAAAATTTATACCGGGTGAGTCAATAAAGAGAATTCCCGTTTCAAAAGTCATAGCCCCCTGGATCATTTTTAGGAAGGAAGACCTAGGAAAATGTTTTCATTGTTTTCACTCGTTTTTGCAGGTTTTTTGAAGGGCTTTCTTCAGAAAATCTGTCATATCCACTGGAATGAATGGCCGATTAAAGCTAGGTAAATTACTGAGCCTAATTGAACATATTGGCAATAAAACAAGATAGTTTTGCAAATTATTGCTTTGACATTCAGGGAGCAGTGGCCTTTCAAACGGGGATTCTTTTTTTGACTCACCCGGCCCAGTAACTTATTAGCTTTTGATGGAAGCCATGAAGTTTCCGTTTATACTGGAAGTTACTTTGACCAAATATAAAACATAGGTGGTACAGTAGATTTGCTATTCAGTTTTCTACCCGGTGTCCCAAAAAGTACTCCAGTTTAAAAAATCACCAAGAATTGATTATCAAACTTTTGATAAAATTTTCTTTTTGATTTGCTTTGTCAAAGACCCAAAAATATTTATAGACACTAAAATGTTTGCTTTTTTTTTTTTTTTTTTTTTTTATGCTAATAATTTTTACAATATATCTAAACTACAAATAAAACCTACAAACACACAATCACATACGATTACACAACGATG
>REGL01000053.1:552413-565299 GCA_004194395.1 Aurelia aurita complex sp. Pacific
GAAGTCATTGACGCGATTATTCTTTTATTTTTATTTTTTACCAGGTGGGGTGATGTGGGCCTACTGAGAATTCAGCCATAATTCAAATTCAGCGAAGCCTTGTATTGCTTAAAATTTTCGCACTTGTATTCATCTTGCCACGTTGTTTTCTGTCTAAAATGCGAAAACGGGTTTCCTATTACCGCAGTTGCTGTCTTGTAACCACTAAATTGGAGTAAACATACTGCAAACATCTTTATTTGACTGTTATTATCAAATTCGATCACTGACTTGCAAGTCGCAACGATGGTGGATCACAGCATAATGACCGTAGTTTTATGTTCGTCGCGGGAACGGGATTGCTTGCGATAAAAGGCAAAGACTGTGATTTTCTTGAACAGAGAATAGTTGGGAAATGTAAGTCCATTAATTTTTTTAATCATTTAGCCTGTCATATTCCGATTTTGCACAAATTTTGAAAATAGACCCACTTTTCCCGCTCGTCGGAAAAGGTAGGCCTATTTTAGTTGCCAAAAGAGAAAATTTTTTAAAAATATTTAACTGTCTTTGTCAAACCTGAGATTTTTCCTCAAGAAGGAAGAAGCACTGAATGTCAATTAAACGAAGCTTTTGAAATGTTGTGCAATTAAGTCTCGTTTTACCAGCTATCCATTTTGAGATTTTGCTCATTTTAGACCCACGTTACCCCACCCTACCCTAAACCAATGTCTGCTCGTGTAGGCAATGTTTAAGTAGACCTAATTTAACCTACTTTGTCATACATAGATTTACCCTCATTTAAAGCAGGCACTTTACTAACGTAAAAGACCCTGGGTAACCTACACCTTACCATACCTCTGACCTTGGGGTAAAATTAAATACTTTTACGAGACTGATACTCTATCCAAAACGGGCCGCCACTTACTTCTTGAGGTGGTATGTTTATCGTGACTGTCCTCAAATCAACTTTAGCCAGGTCCTCAATGCATGGAAGGACAAACAGGAGACCTATGATAAAGATGATTGTTGGAACAGTTATTTTCACTTCATATATAAGGAGCAAGGATTGATTTTGTAATGATAGCATGACCTGTTTCTTTAGGCTGCCTTGCCAAATTAAAGCAAATTGCAAAATTTCTATAACTCGCATCTTCTTGTCCCCTCTACTCTCCCTAATATAATATCTTTTTTCCATCCCACTAGCTCGTATTGTATGTCTGAAGAAGGTCAGGGCTTGTTTTACAATTTTGATGAAATTTCTGGCTTTATTTCTTCTAAAACAGACTTATTTGTTCTTCTTGCTGCCCATGGTATTCTATGGTCCCTACGGGTACTGTAAACCTAGGTCATTGTGAGTATGTTTTTGTAACATTGAATTTCACAGATAAGTTACAGTTACTATTCTAAAATGATAGATACATCTTGAAGTCGTTGAATAATTGACGATCGTACATCTTGGCAAATGCCATATTTACGTGTTTGGTCACCCGGTTTTTGAATGTGAAAGTATAAACGTTTATACATTTTTTGTTTCTTTTCAGTTCAAATACCAAAGAAGAGTTGTCTGTGGCTACAAGCTGTGGTGAGATGACAATCATTCTCACCTGGTCCCTTTGCAACACCAGGAAGTACTCTACCAAGTCGGAAAATCACAGCTCTTTCATATTCTTGAGTAACCTTGTGGGTAAGTTGAAAAGTTTTGATAAGTAAAATGTCAATGGAGATACTTTCCAGCCTTAAAGGGGCCCCGTCGCCAAAATGTAGACAAAACGATGATTTTTGCAGTTTTTTGCGTATTTTTTTCAAAATAAAAGTTGCTGTTTGGGCATTAATCATTGTACTTCACTAAGAAACAAACCAAACATTCATATCCTCTACGATTGCTCGGATATAAGTGGATTTTTAACGGTCACCTTTTGGTGGCTTAGGTGAAGCCACCAAACAAACTGCAGAAAACAATGGATAAACAATGGATAACAATGACACGTGCGAGTTTACGGATTTGTTTATTGTTTGGCGACGGAGCCCCTTTAATTTGCTCTGGATATAATTGGTGAAGTTTTTATAGGGAAATTGGAGGTGCATGTCTTCCCCGCTGCAATAACAAAGAACGCGTGACACGTGCGAGTTTACGGATTTGTTTATTGTTTGGCGACGGAGCCCCTTTAATTTGCTCTGGATATAATTGGTGAAGTTTTTATAGGGAAATTGGAGGTGCATGTCTACCCCGCTGCAATAACAAAGAACGATTAGAAGCATGTGTTGATGAAAGACAGGGTGTCCCAGAAAGTTGTGCTCTGTTTGTGTGGCTACTGTGGAGGATCTATAGCTTCAATCGTCCCATTTTTACACAATCCCGTAGGATAGCATAAGTTCCAAATCTTTAAAAAGGCTGGTGTAAAATTCAGTTATTTTTTTCTTTGAACTGAATGATGTCAAAGAAACTTCAGCTATTTCTCTGTAATTCTACCGTTGGACTTTTCTGAAATCTTCAATATTTTCAGAATTAGAGTGTTTTTCTTCTTTTTAAACATTGTAACTTCTAAACTGTTTGAAGCAACATGAAATAATTTCAAAGAAAACCATAGTTTATCGATGTCTACAATATGGTATCAAGCAAAAGTCTGTCACTTTTCTGGTTTATGATTTCGAAATTTGATGACGTCACACCTTCAATAGAGTTAAAATGTAACATACGCTGAAGTTTCGAAAATATTGAAAATTTCTGAAAAGTCCAACGGTAGAATTAAAGATAAGTAACTAAAGTTTGTTTCAAGCCACTCAGTCAGAAGAAATAGATCACAGAATTTTACACCCACCTTTTTAAGTCGAGTTAAAGATTTGGAAGCTATGCTCCGTAGGATAGGCTTCAAAATAGATTTTGAGACCTTGTTTGCATCAATCTGAAAAGTGGTTACTGATTTATGGCACAGGACAGGCAAAGTAAGTGGTTGCTTCAAAAGCAGCTGTTCCCTTGAGGCCCAGTTCAAAAGTTGTTTTTGCCGTGTCGAATTTAATAGATCCTGCTAAAAACTTCTAAGTGTCATTTTAATTCGACATAAAAACAATGTGTAAATCACCTGCCGTTTTAAATAGATAAAACGGTAGGAGTTCACCAGCTCTGTCGTATCAAACGGCAGAAAAACGACTTGATTTAAACATCATATTTCTGCCGCGTTCAATTTATCAATTCTAGGCCGTTGTCGGCGGCTTCTACGTGTGACCATCCAATGCGCTTGTGCGTTTTGGAAAATGGCCATACATTTCAATCCGACATGTAAAAAATAAACGATATATAAATCAGATTTTTAGAAACGGCAGGTTCTGCTGTTTTTAATGCAGTTCGATTCGACACGGCAAAAATGATATTTAAACTAGGCCTGATCTCCGGCAATGTCAAAATCAACTAAATTAGCGCTGTATTCAAAATCTGTGTACATTTGTCAACAACACCACTAATTATTTAAATACATTGAACCACACTGAAAAAGGTGGCCAAATAGCTGAAGTCTTCCCTGAACATTTCACTGAACTTTGTTCACTGGACTATGTTCAGTCGTTTAGCCAGGGTGTTAGAGTATTTATAGCGAAAACAACTATACTTCTATAAGTCCAGGGAATGAAAAAATATTTTTCTTCCTGCGACCGGAGATAAATCATATTTAATTTTTCTGCAGGCATAGAAGAATTAGAACGTCCAGCTTTCTTGAAAAGAAGTCAAGTTTCAAAGGTTCCAAATGATCATTTTTTTTAAATCCCCATGTCCATAGTATTTGTCAAATATTGGATCTGTAATAGATTTGAACCCAAACGCAGAAAATATTATGATTGGGTTCAGTCAGTTTCTTTACTGATCTCATATTTGTCTCATATTTATCGAGAAGCAAACCAGATTGATCAGTTGATTTTGCTGGAATTCATGTATTACCTTTTTCGTTTTTTACCAACAAATGAGCATCAGGGCATGAAAGAACAGGATATGTTTTGAAGAATTTCCCGCAGGAAATTGTGAATGGAAAATTTCCTGCGACCGCCCGGTCACATGGTCGGGTGGGTTTTCATGCCCTGCTTCTAACGCCATAGAAAGTAGCAACTAGAGGTATCGTAGCGTATTTTTTATAGAGAGTATTTACCTTGATGCAGAACAACATTGACAACGGAAAAGTGATAATCATGATGATAATGCATAAAAATGCTACCAAATGATTGAACAAACCAAGAGCTTCTTCTTCATCGTGAGCAGATTTTGCTGCAAAAATGATTAAATATCTCATCAAACAAATTCCTTTATTTGTTGTTGTTTTGAAACACACAGAACATCATCCAATTTGAATATTTATTATTGATCATGAAATTTTAATTTCAGATTGTTCTCATAAAAATGAATTTTTCTGTTTCTTTGCATTTTGAAGCCAAGGTATAGAAAATTGTGCAATGCAAAATTACTTGAAAATCTTGATTTTGCTTTAAATGTCTTTGAAAATAGACCTTTTAGCTGTTCTAAAAAGAATCTGAATCGAACGATGGGCAAATTTAATAACTATGAACTTAGTGTTCGTTGATTTTCATCGACATGCAAGTACAAAGCGAGTAGTGATCCTGTACAAATTCATTTCTACGGCCGATTAGACAACAAGTTACCAATGCAGGGAGCAGAACATTCTCTATAACTACAAAGTATCGTTGNCATGCCCTGCTTCTAACGCCATAGGAAGTAGCAACTAAACGTATCGTAACGTATTTTTTATGGAGTATTTACCTTGATGCAGAACAACATTGACAACGGAAAAGTGATAATCATGATGATAATGCATAAAAATGCTACCAAATGATTGAACAAACCAAGAGCTTCTTCTTCATCGTGAGCAGATTTTGCTGCAAAAATGATTAAATATCTTATCAAACAAATTCCTTTATTTGTTGTTGTTTTGAAACACACAGAACATCATCCAATTTGAATATTTATTATTGATCATGAAATTTTAATTTCAGATTGTTCTCATAAAAGTGAATTTTTCTGTTTCTTTGCATTTTGAAGCCAAGGTATAGAAAATTGTGCAATGCAAAATTACTTGAAAATCTTGATTTTGCTTTAAATGTCTTTGAAAATAGACCTTTTAGCTGTTCTAAAAAGAATCTGAATCGAACGATGGGCAAATTTAATAACTATGAACTTAGTGTTCGTTGATTTTCATCGACATGCAAGTACAAAGCGAGTAGTGATCCTGTACAAATTCATTTCTACGGCCGATTAGACAACAAGTTACCAATGCAGGGAGCAGAACATTCTCTATAACTACAAAGTATTCGTTGCGTTTGATTGACATGCAAGTGCAGCAAGAGTAGCGATCCTAATAAATGGATTTCTACGGCCATTTAGGCAACAAGCTACAAATGTAATAAAACAGGGAGTAGGAAATTCGGTAAAACTGGGTAGCTAAGTCACTCGTTTTGCGTGTGAAAAAGGAGAAATTAAGAGAAGACATGAACATATATCGAAAGAAGAAGGATGGATCGAAATGTGTGCTTCAAATATTTGTTGTTTTTAATTCAGAGGGTGAACAGGAGGCATCACAATTCTGTTATACTGAGTGAGCCAGAAAAAAGGCCCCACTTTCGAAAATTCAAAGCATCTAGAGTACTTGATGGATTGAATTCAATCGACTTTTGTTTGATAGCCGAGAGATTGAATTAATTTTGCAAGTTTTGTCGAATTTTCATAAACACTGGAAATATAGATTAATTCAACTTTACGAGAATTTCATGGTTGCGAAATGCCTGAAAAGGCTCAAAGCACTTGATCAGATCACGAAGAAACTTCTCGTACAGAGCGATAAAGAAAGTACAACTTTTCATGAGTGATAGATATAGTCTGCACATTTATTGCCATGGGACTAAACAACTTCTTTATTTTTTTGAAAATATATTTCTTAAGACTCCTTAGAGAGGTGAATGCTTTTGCACATTGTTCTGTTTCAGGAGATTCCTACTTAGGCCCGTGATCCATTATCTGATCGAAGATAATGGAAAAGTCTCCATTCCAGTATCTTTGGTCTGATGTTTCAATTAATATCTCATCCTCCAGGTGCTTGTAACGAGATCTCTTTGGCTTTATGGAACAAGTAATAAACAGATGTTGTTGATAACTGGGCAAAGAAGTCCCAGCAATAAAAGTATTAACAGCGAGAAAGTATCTAATCTGGTTATTAATGGTGGCCTTATTGAGCAGAGATTGACATCCTGGTGAGTGAAGGCGTCATTTCCTACTAAAGCATTATCCATACAGTTTGAATACGTTATTAAAAACATTGCTTTATTTCATCTGTGCTTATGCATGCTACCTTGCATATTTTTACGTCTGACTCATCTTGCCGGGCCGGTTAAATGAGAAATTGTTTTGATGCTTATAAGGAGGGAGCACTGCTTGTAAGCCTCCTGTTGTTCTTCAACTACCGGTTGAGTCAATGAAAAGAATCTCCGTTTGAAAGGTCATGGCTCCCTGGATATCAAAAGGATGATGTCGGCAAATATATAGTTTAATGGTAGACATACTCAAATCCATTTTGAAATTTACCAGACTAAAATCTGCCTCTCCGTTCTGATAGTATGAGGGATTTGCTAGAGAAAGCCTCTTCAAGAAGCCTTCAAAACGTGCTCAAAATCCCCACCAACATTTCTGCCTTACACGGGCCTTACAGCAATGACTTCTGCACGCTTTAGCACTTGCTATCCTCTTGGGAGGATGAACATGTCTTCCCCCTGGTATCAATAACCTATTCAGGGGGATTTCATTCATCCAAGAGGACAAAGTACATGAATTCATGTGAGGATCACCATTTTTAGGAAGGAAAACCAATGTCAGGTTTTGTAAATTAGGAAAATAAGAAAATGCTGGTATAGGAACGAGAATTCCACCTTCCATTTTGGTCCATACAATTGTCAGTCTCAGATTTCAGCAATAGAGTTTAAAGGACAATGGCAAGTGGACCAGAATCAAACATGAAATTCTCGTTCCCATACAAATCCCTCACCAGCATTTTGTGACATTCTGGCTCTAAAAGAAGAGTGAAGTTGATTTTGCTTCTTTGTGATTTACAAAAATAGTTTATCATGGATTGATAAGCTTTTGGCTGGTAGATAGACTTAACATGATAAGGGCCTAGACAGACAGGTTCCTGATTGTCAAATCGTTGATTAAATGTCAGTGACACATTTATTTATATCAATGAATAAGTACATATCTATTATTAATTCAGAAATATAGACTTTCGTCTGGAAGAACAAATTGCTTCTAAGTTGTAGCTGTCAGACTTTCTCCAGCCATGGTATGATGCAAGTAAAACACGTAAAATACCATAAAATAAACCTAACTTTTATTTAAAGGCACGGAGTCCATATAAATACATTAGCGTAAATGCTATCCTGAATTTTTGCTGACAAACTGCTGATATTCCTTTCTTATCGCACGCAAGTGTTTTTTATCCTCTATACTATCGTTTGTAGGGTGCATTGGGTTTATGGTATCCCTAAAATAAGGCTTGAATTATAAGTAAAGTTATAAAGCAGCACCTAAATTTCTTTACAAGCCATTCGATCCCAAGAAAGATGTATCTAGCTATTTATGTTAACTTTTCTGAAGATTTCAAGCCTATGCTGTAGAAAGTATGAGCATCGCTATCAAAAAGATGTTTATCATAAGACATCGACTTATTGCTGTTCGCCACACACTGTTCACAGTATGAAGCGTCTGATTACTACCGCAAGACAAAGCGTGATTNTGATTAAATGTCAGTGACACATTTATTTATATCAATGAATAAGTACATATCTATTATTAATTCAGAAATATAGACTTTCGTCTGGAAGAACAAATTGCTTCTAAGTTGTAGCTGTCAGACTTTCTCCAGCCATGGTATGATGCAAGTAAAACACGTAAAATACCATAAAATAAACCTAACTTTTATTTAAAGGCACGGAGTCCATATAAATACATTAGCGTAAATGCTATCCTGAATTTTTGCTGACAAACTGCTGATATTCCTTTCTTATCGCACGCAAGTGTTTTTTATCCTCTATACTATCGTTTGTAGGGTGCATTGGGTTTATGGTATCCCTAAAATAAGGCTTGAATTATAAGTAAAGTTATAAAGCAGCACCTAAATTTCTTTACAAGCCATTCGATCCCAAGAAAGATGTATCTAGCTATTTATGTTAACTTTTCTGAAGATTTCAAGCCTATGCTGTAGAAAGTATGAGCATCGCTATCAAAAAGATGTTTATCATAAGACATCGACTTATTGCTGTTCGCCACACACTGTTCACAGTATGAAGCGTCTGATTACTACCGCAAGACAAAGCGTGATTTTATCTCAATAATACATCAATTTGTAATTTGGTTCAGACTTGCTCGGCTAATTTTGAACGCAATGTTTCGTGTGTCCATTGTATTGTTTTTAGTCGTGGCGGAGATGTAAGCCAACTGAAGTTAGGAAATTAATTAACTGCAGAACGATCATGAATAGGATGGAATCTGGTGAATATTTGCCAATCTACAATCTTACAAACTCACTCACTCACTCATCGAGCAAAATTTGATATTTTCATATTACCAGCAAATAAAACAAAGTAACAGGTCTCAAATAGAAGTAACACATGAAGTAGTGCCTTGAAAATGCAGCGAATAATCCTTTCTATTACATGATTTTTGTTTTGTGTGATAGCTAACATTCGAGAGGCAAGACATGCGTCATTTTCTAGCAAACATTCCGGTATGCTAATGTTTGTATCGTATGCTATCAATAAATCAAAAGCTATGCTACCTGCAACAATGGCTTCTCTGATGAGATTTGAAGACATTTGCCTTGAAATCTGCAGTTTTAATTAAAGTTTTGAGTTTGGGCATAGTATTGTACATAGATACTTCTATCTATCAATGAAGTAAATCACATTGCCCTGCGATATTTACTTCTCGCAATCACTAAACTCTGAATGATGAAGAGTAACTAAATATTGCCTTTAAGATCTAATGTTTAACTTCCAGTATGTATGTAATAGCCAACTTCTAGAGGCATAGTACTAACTATGCCTCTAGAGGTTGTCTAGTACTATCGAGCAAAATGGCGTGTACATTAATTATAGAGCAAATTCTCGCAAATATCATTGAATTAAAACCAACATACCTGCAGCATTTGAATGATTATTGTTATTAAGGAGAGCGTTTTCGTTTGAATTCGCTGGAATCATTGCTTGCTTTTCATGAGTTAGTCCATCTGATTTCGAATTCACCTCCACATCGAACGAATTCATTTCGATAGGCGATTGGCAATCACGTAGAACTTCCATCTTTCTCTTGTTGACTTGTTCGACTTGAAATCTTAATTATTCAGATTTTGATAACAATGTTTATCTTTGATGATATCCTTGCTTAAATCGGTTGTGATGAATTTCGAGCTCGATCAGTCTTATCTGGAAATGTCAGATAGGCGTGCCTTGCGCTTCCAAATAAAAGACCAGCCGGTTTTACTTGTTTCTTCCGTCTGCAATGCAACTGAAGAAACTCGAAATTTCCAGGAAAGTATCTTCAAATCAATTTGAAATCAATTACAATCAATATGTTTGCTGATTTCAAATCACTCGTGTCTCTCAATATTTACAGAACATCGCTTTTAATAAATTCAAGTAGGCAGCTTTCTTCTCGCTTGAAAATCACAAATATTGCGTTAATTACGGTGAAGTATTGTTTATTTTATGGCATCCAACTTACCTGCGTTAAGCTTCAGTACATTATGTCTGATTTCGAACGTACGATAAATGAACAAAGTAAACACAAGGGTAACCGAGCGTTTCTGTTAGTGAATAATTTGTGCAGAGTAAAACCGGAGAAACGACCTGCAAGTGATAAAATCCGGACTACGGAGACCAGTGGAAAACCATATACTTACACATCGTCATAGTTTCTCAATTTTCCTGAACTGATACATCGCTGCAGCTACTGGTGAAACAATACACACTTTTATCTCGAAACACGATGCTTTCAACTCCAAGAACTACACTCATTTTTTTTATAAGAAACCGCTTATAAGAAACGGTAGGCTCAATTTTTCGAAATTAAGAAACAACCCTACCTGAATTGAAAAAGCCAAGAAACTTTTGTAATTTACAATTTCAATTTTCCTATTGCAATCAAAAATGCTTTGACAGTGTAAAGTTATAGCAACTGGTTGGACATTATTTTGAGTGCAAATTATGTTATTTGCTTGTTTTGAGGTCTTACTAAGTAATTAGGGAGTCCTTTAGAGAAGACAAAATGAACTCTACACTTCCGGCATTAACAGTATAAGAAACAAATAAGAAACTTTTGCTAGCAAAATGGCCCAAACATTTAAGAAACTGCCTACCATCACCGGACCTTAGTTTCTTATAAAAATAAGTGAGTGTATAGAACTTCTGATTACATTTTTGCAAATGATTTAACATTTTTTTTGAAGAGTCTTTATTTAGGTGCTGCTCACATTTTGCATGCAATTTGACTGTCAATTTTCAAAGATATATTGTTGAATTTCTTGTAATGAGTTTAATCGTTGGCATTTGCGTCGCTAATCTTACGTTAGTTCCTACTCTGCATTCCGTTGCGAAAAACATTGCATAGAAAATTTATATCCACTAAAAATGTAGTTTCCGTTGTAAATTCTGCAAAATACCTAAAAATTGGAATTGTTGTTATTCTGAAACGCAAAGATTTCTTCAAAAGTCGCAAACGTTATTGAATTAAAGATCCTCTTGTGAAAATCAACCAAATTCGAATATGGCACTGCGTTTCAGGATGACTCTACCAATAATACATTATTATTATTATTTTTCTTTTATTACTTTCAACGTTACTTACAAAATACCATACCATACAAAATACCCTACTACTAATACAATACCGGGTGCGCCAAAATAAACTATGCACGTTTGGCAGGCCACAATTAATCGTACACTGGACCGATTCTGACGATTTATGACTTAATCGTTAGCAGAAAGCCTGAATTAGATACTGAGATTTTTTGCAAATTTTTTCATGTTCAGATTTTAGAGCTAGAAGCGAGTCTCCTAAAATTTTAGTTTTCGAAAACACTGAAAACGATAAAAAAACATCGATCAAGTTTTCTAAAGAATGGACATGAATGAACAAAGAGAGAACTTGTTCGTGGTGATTTGCGATTTAGAAATCGACCAATTGTAATCTGCTGTACGAGAGTTCGCACTAAACCCCCAAATCCCCCTGAAAACGTTTTCTCTATGTTCATTCATGTTGAATCTTTTAAAATTTGATCGACGTTTTTTTGATCGTTTTCAATGTTTTCGAAAACGAAGATTTTAAAAAATTCGCTTTTAGCTCTAAATACTGAAAACGGAAAAATTTGCAAAAAGTCCTAGAATCTAATTCAGGCTTTCTGCTACAGATTAAGCCATGAATCTTCAAAATCGGTCGAGTGTACGATTTATCGTGGCATGCCAAACGTGCATAGTTTATTTTGGCGCACCCGGTACCAATTGGAGCGAAAACTACGGCTACCTCATGGCAACATAAAACAGGAAATACGAACATACCACTGCACGTAACTACTAGAGAGAAAAATAATTGCTAATACTACACGTAACTACAAAAAAGAAAAAAGAAAAAAAAACGTTTACCTTAAAGGGGACCTACATAAAACTACACGTAACTGCTACTACAAATAAAAGGAATGTTTAAAATACAAACGGAAAACTAAGGTACAAGCAAAGGAAGCTTGCAATCAAGTACGGTAATTGCAAGTATAGGTTTGAAAGTTAGAGCCAAACATAGTGAATTTGCAAATCCAAGTTTTGATTGCAGTTGATCAATAATACATTATTGATCTGCCATAGTCATACCGGGGGAATCACGGAAATGTAGTATTGCCTCCATATCTTTAAAAAGGTTGGTGTAAAATTATATGACCTATATTTCTCTGAACTGAATGGATTCAAAAATACTTCAGCTATTTCGCTATAATTCTACCGTTTGAATTTTCTGAAATCTTCGATATTTTCAGAATTAGAGTGTTTGTCTTCTTTTTAAGAATTCAAGAAAAATGTCAAAAAAAGCTTAAAACCCATCGCAATATTTAAAGTGCTTGACACAACATGAAATAATTTCGAAGAGAACCATATAGTTTATGGATGCCTACAATATGGCATCAAGCAAAAGTCTGCCACTCTTCTGGTTTATGATTTAGATATTTCATGACGTCACATCCTCAAATGAGTTGAAATATAAAATATGCCGTTATCTAAAGAAATATTCAAAATTTCTTAATATCCAATGGTAGAATTATAGACAAGTAGCTAAAGTTTCTTTCAAGCCATTTCAGTCAGAAGAAAACTATAGGGGTCGCTGCAAAATAGTAAGACAAAATGGCCGAGCGCTGGTTTCAATCATCAGGCAAATTTGGTCTTCTGAAGGTCATAGCTCCATCATTTTTCAACGAATTTTTACGGGGATGGTAGCAAACTTTAATTGAATATCTGAAGAGAACCATTATGCAAAATTTTGGCGAGAATCTTTGGCCGTTTTTTCGCAATCTTCAGGCAAACGGGGAACAGTTTTTGTGGGACACCCTGTATACCAGGCAATGCGATGAAATTTTTCCACAATGGTTGCATTGCTTCAGCAGTATGGTTTTCAAACAGCAAAGTTGTCTGTACAGCTAATGTTTGACTAGGATCCGCCGGTCCTATTGGTCCGTATTTTCTAAACGACACTTCAACAACCGTACAAGTTTTATGCAGAATGCTTCTTGCAGGTGCTTTTGCCGCAGCACGAAAACAATTCAAACGAATCAATAATTTACCGACCTACGTGGAATTAACCATAAATAGACAATTTGCCCATGTTTGG
>REGL01000053.1:565374-590891 GCA_004194395.1 Aurelia aurita complex sp. Pacific
AAACTGAAACTTTTCATTCACAGCAATAAACTTAGTACATTGTGTTAGATAAAAGAACCGCTAATTAAGATACATATAAAAAATTACATACAATGGATATACAGTTCAATAAAATTTGCTGCCGGACATATGGAAAGAACTCACAAGGAGCTATCTAGGCCATATGCCCGATTTGGCGTGTGTAGAAAGCGTACATTTTTTCTTTTGTAAACGAAAAGAAGGTTTAGAAACTGTAACAATACGAATAAGAATAAGAAAATATTAGTAGGTTAGTATTGTTAGTAGTGTTCAACATGAAAAATACGGTAGTGCGGTGCATGATGATGATATAAGTGTATAATAAAGTTCGAAAAATAAATTAGTCAATTCGACTCTAAAAAGTAGTTTTTCAGCTTTTTTGTGAAGGATGGCTTATTTTGTAACTTTTTATGCGCAATGGCAGAGAATTCCAAATTTTGACTCCTTCATAAATAATTGACCTTTGTTTGTAATTTGTGGATACCAGGGGGAGAGAGAAGTTGTCATTTGAGGATTGCCTTGTCATGTGATGATGACGTAAATTTGTTTTGATAAACAAGTCATTGAAAATGTCACTACTGTTTTCATGATAAATATCAAACATGAATTTAGCCATATACACTCTTGCTTTCATAAAGATTTGATTGTTTACTCTTAAGAGGAACGAGCTGTGTTTCCGTGATGAGATGTTTATAATTTTGATCGATGGTTTTTGGCCTTTTTGCGCATTTCAAAGTTACGGATTTTTGTAAACTAAGTTTTACCTATCTTTCCAATGCTCAAGAAAATAGAACGAAAATCTCCAAATACTTCAGCTTTTCGGCTATCAACCAAATAGTTATTCAGTCCAATACCTCTTTTTCCGCTTTTTCCGCGTAATAAATTTGTAAACAGTTCACAACAATTTTGAATAAACAACAACAAAATTATGGGCAACGTACTGGCTAGCAGTGTGTACAAGGTTTGTAAATGAGTACTCCATGTTTTTGCACTTCTTGTAAAAGAGTCACAATTTTTGTAAATGTTAGTTTAATTGTTTTCAAAAGAGGGACCTTCAACTTAAAGATTAACACCTTGTTTGCTGAAATCCACCAATAGATCGTTCAGATAACGCAGATCGATCAGAGTCAAAATCGAGCTCTCCAGTCAGAACTTCGTTGTGAAAGCAAAGCTAATTGGTCAGTGGTCAGCGGTTTCAACGATTTTCTTTTTATTTTGATAGGGAGGCTGAATGGCCTAAGCTATCGGAGATAGAGATGAGCAAAGAACGGAGGAGTGGAGAAAAGAACGACACTGCAGAACACTGTGAGGGGGATAAGGAGTGAAGCTCAAGAAAAGGATAGAGAGGAATGTTTTCATAGTTTCCTGCAACAATCTTCGGATTGGTGAGTAACATAACGCGGCAAAACACAAATACTGCAAATGAGGGAGTTCTGAAGTGAATAAAGTCGGTGTTGTTGTTGTTTTGTTTTGCAAAACATTCCGGTTTGTGTAGAAATTTGCATGACTATAGAATCACAGTGTTTATCAGGTGTTAAAGTTTGGGATGGAGAAAGGGAGAAAGCTGCCATATCTACAAATTGCTCCATTCTGGCTGAGAGACTGTAAGATCTTAGTTTTTCACACACAGTACAGCCAATACTCAACCAATCAATGAAAGCAATAAAACGGTACCTTTCCTTCTCACTGTTTACTTTTGTGACGTAAGAATTAATCAATTTTATCAATTAACGAACGATCCCATTAATTGAGTGACACTTTTTCACACCTGAAAAATTAAGTATAAAAAATAAAGCATCATACACCCTTTTCGCAATCCAGTATGGAAAGTATGGCAATTTTCGCCGAGACCTCGGGTGTGCAAGAAGGGTCCTTTATTGTTTATCTATTGTCTGTTTTGAATGCCCTATTGTTTTTCTTGTGTGTGCAAGTGCCACACTTTCCATACAGGTTCGCAATGACGTCATCAGTTCTTTTGAAATGCCTCATTAGCTTCGATAAGATGTGGAGCTAAACCCCAAAAGTTTGCATTGCTCGGAGCAACGCATGAAGTAGTTTTCTATGTGTACTTGCATCAAAATAGATATGGTGTAGATTTCTTACTGTGCTGGATGGGATTTGCATTATTTGCCTCTTATTGATATTCATTGTGAATGAGGTCTTTTACGAATGTCAGTTAACTCTCCTGTCTCAAAGCACAAGTCTAAAGAGAATCTATGAAGGATGAGATTGTCTATATTGATTAATTAATTAATCTTTCAGGAGCAGGATAGTTGAATGAAGCTGGTAACATGCAGCTGTATCTTGTTGGCTATGATTATAGTCAATTTTGGAATATTGGCATATTTTGTGCACCATAAAGACTATTGGCCAAAGAAACAAGCAAGTATGTAAATTGGCATTTGTTCAAACATCCAAAAATACTGTGGCGCAGTAGTATAATCCTCTGACATTGCAGCCAGAACAGTCAGGTGGACCGGGTTCGTGGACTCCACTCAGCATCATGACAAGGGTCATGGACTTGATTAGGCCTATTCTACTTCTGCGATCCCAGTGCTTGGCGCTAAAATAACTGAAACTTCACAACTACTGCATCTTCTATTAGACAGAAGTCTAAAATGAGATATATTGCACTTTATGCTTCTACAGTGCACGCCTTGCACACATTAACATGACAAAAATGATTAACAATCTTTAAGAATTCTACACATAGAACTCTTGAGCCGTATGAAAGACTGTAAACATTTTTAACAAGAATTCTTAAGAAACTGAAGAGAATTCTTAGGCAGAAAAACCATCTGTTAGGAAGCGGTCATTTTTTATACTGGGTACCAGGACGGAGTAGTTTTGATGAGGGTATGAAAATTTTTCCCATTCCTTTTTGCGGGTACGATAATATCAAGGGAAATTTTTATGGGGTGCAAAACTATTTTGCTTGAAAAATTTATATATGAAGTCATCAATCAACATTTAAAAGTAAAATTAACAGACATCTGGAAACAATGAATCACTGGACTGGTGTGAAAATCGCCTGGGACAAATTGATATGTGTGCATACAGTATATAGTTCATACATCCTCAAACAGTTCTGGATGGGGTACCAAACAATTTTGTTGAAAGGTGATGGGTATAAAAACTGTTTTCTATATTCAAGATGGTGTATGAAACTTTGTCTAATTGTGTGAAATTATCGCCCTTGTACCGAGGATTAAAAATGGCCGCTCCCTTATCTTGCGCAAGGCCTGTACTGTAAGATGTTGCTTATATAGGATGCTGCCATCTTGTATACTTTTATCTTATTCCGATGCTGGTTTATGGATTGTCTCCTTTTTCAACATTACAGCATTGAAATATGGCAGTGAAGATATTGAAAGATTAGTAACTGTTGTCATTTATGATTTTGGTAAGTATTTTTATTCAAGAATGCTTTAAGAATGTTTTGTTAAGAGTTTATGATTCAAATTTCATAAACAGTGTTTGATGGGCCCAATCAAACATCATATTAAGCCTTTCCTGGATGAAGTATTTGGAGCCTTTTGAAAGTTGTTTGTTAAAAATTGAAAAGCAGTAAGTCTCTCCCATAGCTTTAGGTTGTAGATGTAGTGTAACTGTCATGGGTAGACATGGTTGTTGCTCCCTGTGGTCTTGTCCTGGTAGTAGAGTAGAGAGTCTTGTAAAATAGAGTAATTTAGTAACATGTATTGTGAATTTTTAGCAGATTGTATAAAAAGACTGTCATCATGAGTTGATCTTCTTGTTGGTTTCAGTCGTTGTATTAATTAGCAACAAGGCTTTCTCAATGTTGCTACTTTCTTTGTTCTAGAGCACTTTGAAAATGATGTTATCAATACTGCAAAGTCCATCTTATCTTTCTATCCAAAGATCAACATCCTCATTGTTTCAGATGAGCTTCCATATCCTCCCTTAGATCTGCCAGAAAAAAGTGTGCAGGTGAGTGTATTTTTCATCTTTCATTTCTTAACTAACTTTGAAATGGTAAGTTGCCATGAAATTGTTGGAGATAATGCTTTCCTGATTAATGGAAATGAAACTGGACAGCGCATGGTCGACATCAAGATAAAATTGTCTGTACATCTATGCTGCTAAAACGATTTTCTCTTATACCTCCCTGAATTTAATGTCAAACGTTTAGGAGCCTCAATTTTGTGTCACAGATAATGAAGTTCATTATGTACCTTTAAAAGAATCTTAATTTCGTCAAACAGAATGCCAAGATTTCCAAAATGTGCCTTTAGTGATCTACAGTATTCAATGCTAGTCCCCATTCTATGCTCTTTAAACGTTTTTCTAACTGTGTATATTTTATTCAGCTTGTGGTTCTTAATGTTCCACCAAATCAACCAAGAAAAGAAGGAAGACCAGAAGAGTAAGTAACTGGTTTATTTTGCACTATCCAGTCATGAAACAGTTATTTCACTTAAACATTCTCTCCTCTCCTGTATACCTTTTTAACATGATTTTGTATGAGAAATATCATCTGATTTTATTTCATATTTATCAGTTCTTCAATCAAAGGATTCATAAATGCAAAACTGTTCCAAATCTTTGAGAAGATTTCATCAAACTATCTGTTTTCAAAACTTATAGACTTGACTTTTATTGTACAAGCATAACTTTTAAAATCAATGCTTTTCATCTAATCTTTCTGCCAAACCGAAAATGTAACTCTCGTTATGCAAAGAGGTCTAAAATCAGAACCATTCTAGGTGCAACAAGTCTAATGACCATTATCTTTCAATTGCAAATCACAGGTTTATAAAGACAGATTACACACTGTTTCTGCCTGATGGATATCACTTGACAATTTCCAAAGGCTTAGCAGATATGGTCAAGAAATTTGAAGAGTCTGACAATGATGTTAAAATCCTAGCTGTTGGCAACAGACACAAAAGCAAAGATAGACCAAAGTGTGAGAAACTTGTCTTTGATTTCAGGTACCTATTTTGTTTTCTTACAGGGAAATTTCTCTCAAAACAAACTGTCTATGTAAAAACAAATTTGCTAAGGTCTTGCCGTTGTTGAAGTTGAAAACAATCAGTACTTTTTTCTCGTGCATTAACCATGATCAAATTATAACGAAGACAGGTTCATTCGAAGGATGTTTGTACCCANGACAATGAGGTTAAAATCCTAGCTGTTGGCAACAGACACAAAAGCAAAGATAGACCAAAGTGTGAGAAACTTGTCTTTGATTTCAGGTACCTATTTTGTTTTCTTACAGGGAAATTTCTCTCAAAACAAACTGTCTATGTAAAAACAAATTTGCTAAGGTCTTGCCGTTGTTGAAGTTGAAAACAATCAGTACTTTTTTCTCGTGCATTAACCATGATCAAATTATAACGAAGACAGGTTCATTCGAAGGATGTTTGTACCCAAAATGTTTCCTTGGTCTTCTAGTTAATTTCCTATATATTTTTATGCTACCTGCACAAATTTGACCATTCCTCAGTTGTGAATTCATGTTGTGACCAAGCCAAGACTTATATTTTAAGATATTTAAAACCATATCCTGTTTTTTATTCCAGGCGCTGGACTCTGAAGTATTCTATTCACATTGAACATTTGCAAAATGGTAAGATCTCATTTCTAAAGAACGAACGTAATTACTTGCCATGATCGGAGATTAGTTCTTTTGGATGTGTTCTTTTGGCAATTGTGTTGATTTTTATTTTTGAAGCAAGTGACTTGATTATTATACCAATGCAATACTGCTGCTTTGCGACACGAATCGTTCTATGCAACTAAAGAAAAAGTTGTGTTAGTGCAAGGGAACGATCTAATAAAATGAGACATTTTGAATATATTAAAATACTACAATAGTACAGCTATCCATTAAGATCAGAAAACATAATTTGCTGCAGCATGCAAATATTCGAAACTGATGACTTCATCTTATATATGAAAAGCTCAATCTGAAAGTAAACGCTGATAAATTTGTATTGGTTTGGAAGTTGCCCGCAGAGATAGAGATGAACAAAAGCTCAAATCCAAGCAAGGATATCGTGATGGAAAATCAAGATATAGTTTTCTGCTTACATCTGTTTCTGTAGTGCAACATCTTTTTAGTGCTCGCATTGTTACTGAAACCCCTGCAAAGGTTATTAAGATGTATGTGAGTTTGCATGAGAAGCATTTAGTGGCAATTGCATCTTTTTAATTACCAAAACTTTTAATGATACTCAGTCCTGCTCAGTATTGATGTAGAAGTAAAAGTAGAACCTTGCCAATTTTCAAAAAATTGGTTGTATCGCCAAAACATAAGCCAGGATTTAGCAAAACCAATATCGACATTTTATTAAACTTTCCTACCTAAGCAGCTAATAGCAAAGGCAGCTGTGATTTCTCAGCAAAAGTCTGGAGCGTGGGCGAAAGACCTCGCCAAACCACTAGAGATCGGTCTTTAGTTTCGTCAGAGTTTACTAAATTACGTGTTTTTTGCTGGATATACATAGAAAACCCTCGAATTTTAAGCTATAAGCTTATGCTTTTTATGCAATTTATGATAGCCTCAAAGCAGTATATAGAAAATTTCAACGTTCATAAATTCTCTTTAAATGTGTGCTTTGAGACAGTAGATTTTAACTGACATTCGTAATAGACCTTATTCACAATTAATATCAACTCAAGGCGAATGGTGCAAATCCCAGCACAGTAAGAAATCTACACCATACCTATTTTGATGCAAATACACGTACAAAACTATTTCATGCGTTGTTCAGAGCAATGCACGCTTTTGGGGTTTAGCTCCAAATCATATGGAGGCGAAGAATAAGCCTTTCAAAAGAACTGACTTCACTGTGAATATGGCGTATGATGTTGTACATTGATTACTCTCCTCCGCCGGTTTCTTTTGGCGGACCACGGAACCATGGACTACAGAACTACGGAACCAGGAACCTTGGACTAAGGAACTAGAAACTGGCAGAGGAGAGCAACTTTTGATACTTAATTTTGCAGGTGTGAAAAAGTGTGACTCAATTAATGGGATCGTTCCTTTATTGATGAAAACTGAAAGCCTTCATGAACTGAACAGCATCTTTGTTCGTCCATTTTTGAAAGGTAAAATTCAACTGTCAATGCTTTATTTTCTTGCACTGCACTATTGAAATGTTAATCGATTTCTTACCCATTTGTTTCTTTAAAGGGCTGGGTCACGTAAAGTAAACAAACTTCTTTCGAAACGACGATTTTGCAGTTTTTCTTGACAGGCCATATCACAGAGATTTTCCACTATTTTTCTCAAAATGAAAGTGCTATTGTGAAGATGAACTCTTGAACTTCAAAGAGAAACGAACGAAACAACCATATGTTGTAAGATTGCAAAGATATTGGTGGATTCTTAGGAGTAACTTTATTGTGGATTCACCGCATCCACCAAAATCTGTGCAGAACTCAATGGCCACGTGTGGGCAACAATATAGATCATAGAGATAACAGATTTGTTTACGGTTACGTGACCCAGCCCCTTTAAAATATCGAATAATGAAACCTTTGTAGCTGAATATAATCATTCGGCACAAGGTGACATTGATGAATTAATTCTATCGTAATTGTGATACTGAAATGGCCTTCTGTGATGCAGTTGACCACCTGCCCATCCAATTTTTTCTTGATTAAGGCCAACGTACCAACTGGGTAGTGTCTTGTTGTTGGACAATGAGGTCTCCCAAGAACAGATGCCGCTTCTTGACTGTTTTTGCTTTATAAACCAATTTCATCACATTACAATTACGAAGTACAAGTACAAACATTATACTCAACTTTGCACTGAAAGTAATTACTCTACAGTCAATACAATAGATGACTGAACTAAAAAGAACATAAATATAGGCCATAACTCAACTGTTTGCAATTATAGGCCATAACGGCTTTGCTATGATTTTAAAATGGACCTGTGTTGGACGGGTAATTGATCAACCATTTCACAAATAGCCCCTACAATAGACCTTTTAGCTATTCTAAAAGGAATCAGAATCGAACGATATTTTGCTACATTTTGTAGAGTTTTCGAATGTGCACAATAGTGATAGAAGCTCTAACGCCAATCGATCGAACGTCGCGTATGAAAATGTATAAAAATAACGCTCGATCCAGGCTATTTTGTAGAATAGCTAAAAGGTCTTTTCGAATATCACTAGGGATCTGATGGGAATCTAACCGGATTTATTTAGACCTTAAACTAAACGTCCAGGCAGTGCTAGTTGGGCTTTGAAACTGCTTGTTTCTTAATTTAATGGGATGTTCTTAGAATATGACTCGTTGCAGAGAACTATTTTTGCCGGTTGCTTTTTTTATATTCCCATAAAATTTACAATCAACAGACAAAGGTTACAAGACGATGCCACGAGGAGCATGGAAATACATAGCAACCCTGCGACCATAACATTTAACATAGAGATTCAAATTGATATTACATTTAGATATTACATATTACAAATAGCAAATAGCCATTAACAATGACATATGATTCCGTCAACAAAAAATTAAAACAACAAAATTACGAAAGAGAAGAGGTTTTTAACAACAAACTTAGGAGCTTATTATACTGAAACCGTTCTGAGGCCTGAATATATTTTAACTTTGCCGGTAGCTTTGATCGTTGTTGCGTTCTATTATTTCAACATTATCAGTCTCTCTTTTATTTTGTAGGATTATTTATTCAATCTGTTCTGAGAAAATGGAAAGTTGTGTTGACAACAGATGGCTCTCCTTTTGCACAACTTAAACAACTGTTTACATCTGAACATAACAGGTAACTAATACAAAACTAATAATGTTGCTGTTCATCTAAATTAGATTTGAAGATCTGTTTCAGTTGATTTGGCGATGCTGCTTTGCTTCGCAGCTAAACTTAATTTCCTTCAGGCGGGAAATTCCGCTGGTCTTTTTGCAAATTCTGTTTCACATTAGATGTCAGGCGTATTATCCATGACCGAACAACCAATAGTTTTGTTCCCGACATTATTTCTGGCTGTCGAAACCCTGACCAGACATCTAATGTTAGGCTGATACAATAGTTCTTTTCAGTTTCTAATTGTGTGTCGTATTCATATCTATGCGTAGCTTTTTATAGTCGTATATTTAGTTGTAACTTTATTGCGTGTGCTTCATGTAATGATGTAATGGCCATGGTCTTCGGGTTGTCATAAACTTTTGCTCCTCGAGGTATTGCCCTTGCAGTGTTGTTAAGTAGTTCGAAAGTAGTGTCTTAGGTAATTTGTCTTTGTAAAATTTTTATATTGAGTACATACACGAAATTCCGCTGGTAACGACATCTCCGCAGACGATTCTCAGCCGTATCTTTTTCCCCACCGAGTTATAGCATTATTCATATAAGAGGTCTGGGCAATCTGAATATAGCATACTGTCCTTTATTTTCCCCATAATAGACCTTTTAGCTATTCTCCAAAAGAGCCTGGATCGAACGTTATTTTATACATTTTTATGTGCAACGTTCGATTGAGTGGCGTTAGAGCTTCTATCACTTTTGTGCACATTCGAAAATTCTTCAAAATGTAGCAAAACATCGTTCGATTCAGATTCTATTTGAGATTAGCTAAAAGGTCTATTGATCAAACAGTAAGACAAGAAATGGCGCGTAGCCTTCTTTTGTCTTATTTTTGAAGAAGATCACTTTATTTCCGTCATTTGTCCTTGAGCATCAGCGGTTGCCCGTTAGCCTTCATGTTTTGAAATATACAGAAGTTCCGACAAGACTATTTTGAGATGCAAATGTTCGCTGTAATTTATGCAGCACTTTTGATTAGTTTCATAGGTAGATTTAGGGTTTGGGATTTGAAAGAACTTATTTACAGTTAGCTCAGGAGTGTTTTGATAAGATATCATAACAAATAATAATTCTTGTTTTTGAAAGCCCGCCTCCACCAGACATCTTTCAGTCAGACACCAGGCATCTTTGACATATAACTAATATTTTGCATTGTAATTGGAAAGGCTTTTCATTTGCTACCATTTTCAAGTTATGAGAGTTTTCAGCCCGTTTGTAACTTTAGCCGGGCTGAAAATTCAGCCCTGTGTTGTGGTCAAAGTGTTGCAAAAACAAAGTTGCGATTACATGATAATAGTTTCAGCCCGGTCTGCCGGACTGCATCAAACGGGCTAGGATTTGCAGCTCGATCAAACTGGCTGAAAATTTCCATATAATGGCAAACCATAATCTTTAACTGGGCTGAAATAAATGGAGCATGCGCATTCACTTTTGAGATGATTTCCCTCACATAATACGGATTTCAGCCTTGGTTGAAACCACCATATAATCGATTCAAATTTCAGCCCGGTTAAAGTTACAAACGGGCTGAAAACTCTCATATAATCAGCCCCTAATATACAGAACAGCTAATTCAACTCTCTTTATAAATATTTGTCTTGTTTATAAATTGTTTTATAGCTCGATTGAGCGGCGTATGAACTTGTATTTCTATGCTTCTGTCACTATTGTGCACATTCGAAAACTCTTCAAAGTTTATAAAAATATCGCTCGATTCAGATTCTTTTCAAGAGTGGCTGAGATGTCTATTTAGCAATTTAACAACGCATAAAGTTGCTCTGTTGCAAAAACATCGAGCAAACTTCTAAAGAATTGAATTACACGGTGCATTCAAAAATAATTCAGAGACTACAGGTTATTTTATTGCAAAATAATTTTTTTATTCTCTTCTTCAGATGGAAGCATGAAAATAATCGAAAACGGCAGAAAATTGAATTGTACAAAAAGTAAGTTAGTGTAATATTACCAGCAGCTTTGTCAGATTAAAGTTAGTTAAAGTAATTCAACGGAGTTAAAAGCAACTTAGCTAGGGGGACTGGGTCAGTCTAAATATAGCCTATTTTATTTGATGTTCTCCATTGATGAAAACAATAGAAAGATAACTTGCTTCAACTTAAAGTTTGACACCAAGTTTGAATAAATCTGATAATTAGCTGCTGATTTATGGAGCAAGAAAGTTAAAATCATTGGCTGCCTCAAAACCATAGGATTTATGTTAAAATGAAAGAAATCGATTAAAAAACAAACAAACCTTGCCCGGTTTTCTGATGTTCACAAGTGAAAGAGATAGTCATGAATTGGATTTTGTGATAACCAAGAATATTGAACATAGCTAGGGGTGCTAGAAATGGTGGTGCTGCAGACCATGACATGGGTCCATCAGTTATTTTGCTTCTCAAAAGTGATAAAGTCGTTACCAAGAATATTGCGTTCAGCAGGCTGCCTGGTCAATATCCTTGAGTTATGTGGTTATTAATTACTCCCAAATGTGTTTCCTGACATAACTGCAAAGTTTAAGTCCATTTGATGCTAACATTCTAGTTATAAGGTTCAGTACGGTAATAAAATCCTCTGGTTTTAAAACAACCACTGATTTTGACTTCCTATCTCAATAAATCAGCAACCATTTATCAGATTTGCACAAACTTGGTGCCAAACTCTAAATTGAAATCGCGTCTATTCAAAATTTGAAAATTGTTCAAGTTGGATATATGGCTCCTCCACAGTAGCCATTCAAATAGCGTACATGTTTTTGGGACACCCTGTACTATAAGATCCATTGTGAAAATAAGCGTTTTGAAGTTAGTTTAAGAATAATAGGGGGTTAAGCAAAATAAACAAATTTAGGAGCGTGATCGGGAAGTCATAAGGAGTCATGAAATAAATAATTATTTGCCAAGAACCCTATCAGTTTGCTTGATGATACTTTAAATCTATATCTGCAAAAATTGTTTGATCTAATATTCTAATATGGGTATATGTCCTTGAGTGCCGTTATTCTCTTATAGATTTGGTATTAAGAAAGTTATCAATAAGGAGGGATCAGAAGAATGGTATGGATGCAGTAAGGTATGTATGAAATTCATTTGCTTGTCTTATTTTAAATTATACGATGCATTTAATCAGTCAGCATTTTTTATTATACCGATACTTGTAAATGAGGAAAGGATTTTATGAAACGGCAATGGTCAAACATATTGGGAGCATGAAGAGGGCATTGCATTGTTTAATAACTAGGAAACTGTACTATTTATTGTTGTTGTCTGTTGTTGTTATTGTTGTTGTTATTGTTGTTGTTATTTTGCAGCAAAAGCTCCCTCAGCTTTGACCTTTGACAAAAGCATAGCGATTGATATCATTGCTATGATTTTTTTAAATTTAGGACTTTGAGCGAGTCTCTCGGTAGTAGAACAAGGATAACGTTCGTAGAAATTGCTATAACGAAATGATTTGCTAGCCCAACAAGCAGATTGCTACTTTCCAAGAATGCAGAACCAAAATGTAAACGAACAAAACTATTTTATATGCTTTGAGAATGGTACATATTTGCTTTTTTTATTTTTTTTCTTTATTCATTAAAAAATAGTCTGTTTACAAAACAACAAGGCTAATTAGCTGCGTGCCATCCATAGTGGGAAAGGACTTATAGTCAGCGAGTTCCCACTATGTATGGCACTTACAATTAAATTTAAGTTGTTCCAATGATAATCATAAGAGAGGGTCAGCCTGGGAGCAAACAATTCGCCATTGTGTTAGGTGCTTTAGGGTTTCACGAGTAATATCAACATCCCAGAGGTGCATACTCGTGCACCTTCGGAGGTCCAGGCTCGAGCAAATCTTTCAGAGTTAGAAATGTGAAATCACGTAACTTTTTCGCTTCATCTCAACATCAATGTAACAAATTTGCTGTACAATTTACCTGAGATATTGTTATGCCTCTTTCAGCAAACTCCAAGATGTTTTGGGACCATAATAAATGACGTCGCAGCATTCATATACAAGGGAAGATGGACACCTCCTTGCTGCTTAAGTGAGTTTATTTGATCTACAAAACATGCATAAGCTGAAAACAATTGAAATGCTTCACAAAGCGTTTGACAAAATTTCACCCTTTGTGAGCCAATAGGCCCTTCAGGTCGAAAAAATGGCCCAATAAGAAATAACATATGTCTCTTCTAAGATATCATACAATAGTAATCTCCATATGAGAGCCTATCACATTTAGGAACCCATAGGTTGAATTCCTTTATTCGCCTTTATCAAAACGAAAACTGCTAAAGGCTCTTGGGCAACCAGCATGCATTACGATCGTCGATTTCGTTTTTGATGGATTTCATAGACTTCGGTCAATTTCCAAGTCCAATGTTTAATACACGTAAGGAAAAGAATGCCCAAGAGCCTCTAAAGCGGCTCACTACTAATCAAATAAAGTTAGTACGAAACATACGAAATGCGCTAAGGTGGCTCAAAACTGATGAACATTTCTACATTGATTTAGAATTGGTGTCCTGTTGCTCATGGGCAAAAATCCATGTTGTTTACAGATCTTAATTTTCGTTGGCAGGGAATCTTCGAGAAACCACCAGACGCGTGCTGACAATTTTTGAAAATCATGATATTCCATATTGGCTCGAGGTACGAATCAATATTTTATTTTCTTTCTAGATTTAGAGATTAAGAGTGAAAGAAAACCTTGAAAACTGTCCTTCCAGACACCTGATTTTTCTTTAAACAATAGAATATATCCAAATGCTTTTAGCGGTNGAAATGCGCTAAGGTGGCTCAAAACTGATGAACATTTCTACATTGATTTAGAATTGGTGTCCTGTTGCTCATGGGCAAAAATCCATGTTGTTTACAGATCTTAATTTTCGTTGGCAGGGAATCTTCGAGAAACCACCAGACGCGTGCTGACAATTTTTGAAAATCATGATATTCCATATTGGCTCGAGGTACGAATCAATATTTTATTTTCTTTCTAGATTTAGAGATTAAGAGTGAAAGAAAACCTTGAAAACTGTCCTTCCAGACACCTGATTTTTCTTTAAACAATAGAATATATCCAAATGCTTTTAGCGGTTCATTGTTACTCTCGTGTAAATAAAGTTACAGGCTCAGAAGTTTATCTGCTAAACATGAAAAGTAAACCCTACAATTGTACAACATCCTTTCATTGAAAGTATTGGATTTCAGGAGGGAGATTTCTTTCGTCTCAAAACTGGCAAACAGCTTCAAACCTAAGGAAAAGGACATGGAGAAATTTTATGATGATCTGATTTAATTCATCCTTGAAGGGAAAAGTGGGAAGGAAGCTCTGATGGAGGGCTACTAAGTGGCTGGAGCTTCTGGATAGGTCTATGGGTTATTATGCTGAAGGTTCTTTTTGATTCTCGCCATGAAATTAACTACCCAACATGAAGTATCTAAAATTTTAGCCTCATTCGAAGCTCTCATCCATCATTGAAAATAATGTTGTTGTCTATATTGTCATCTTGACATCCAGGCAGTGGTGACGTTTCAATCGTTTCATCGATAAGCATAATAATTTTCTTTGAAGTATTCAAGACTTCTTTGCAACGGTTTTAAATGCTAACATGTTTTTTCCCTCAGCCTCTTGCAAATTGAACCTTTACCCCAGCAAAGAGCACTTATTTCATTCATTTCAGGGAGGGAGTCTGTTGGGTGCTGCTAGAAATGGAGACATAATCCCATGGGATTATGACGTCGATATTGGAATGTATAAGCATGATATTGAAAAGGTAAGCGTCAGGAGAACTTGCGTGCTTCATGCATTTCCAAATAACTCGATATTATGATGAATCGCCTTAGAGCACTCAAAGGAGAGCTCGGCAGATGAAAAGTGTTGACATTAAAATGTATCTGTCAAATGAAAACGGTAGAAACATAATCAACTAAGTGCATTGGCCTCTTAACGCCGATCTCCACAACACGATTTTTCGACGACCGTCCTAAAAATTCACAATGAAAAAGCTGTTTTGATTTGCTTTGCTTGCGAATACCCGAGCTAGGCTAGAGAGTCCTGCGATTCCACTGGCCTAAAACTCAGCGAACGAAATCGTCAGACGAAAAGTAGAACTACTGCTTCTTTTCATGAATTTGTTCCATGCGGCAATCAAAAATGCTTTACTGTGCATGTGTCGTCGCGAATTTTTTGGACAGTTGTCCAGAAAATCGTTCAGTCGAGATCGGCTTTAAAGGACAAATCAATCCATTTTTCCATCAACCACTCTACCGTTAAATTCTACAAGGGTAATATCGTGCTGTTTGCGTCAATGTTAAATCAGTTATTTCAGATTTAATCGCATGAATTACAGTTATAGCTAGTTGACAGTAGCTACCAATTGGAAACTTTCTCTGTTTTTTCTTCTAGCTCCCAAACCTCAAGCGAGCCAAAAATGGTGAAAAAGTGACGGACAGTGATGGATTTGTTTGGGAAAAGAGTCGTGAAGGAGACTTTTATCGAGTCCAGTTTAGCAGCATAAATCATATGCATGTTGGTGAGACCTTTTCCTATGCTTTTGATTTTGCAGGCAATTTCAATTCATGAAAAGACGTTTTACCTACTCTGCAAAGAGTATAGATCGAGCGATATTTTCATACAGTTATATATGTGACGTTCAATCGAGTGGCGTAGATTAAAGACACTTAGATAATGAAAACATTGTGGCCTTGTAGCAAAATTTCTAAAGTCCTTATCAAATTTGGCGTCACCTGAGATTTGCGATAACGCAAAATTCCTTTTCAAAGCACTTCTATTGTTGCAGAAACAATCTTTTTGTATGCGTGTCGTACAATGTTGCTTTTGTAATATAACTATTTAGAGTAAAATAAATTGTACATTGAACAGAGATGATAAAACACAACTCTGTTCAAATCATCTCTTTATTTTCTTTATTGTATTTTCTGTTCAAATCATCTCTGTTCAATGTACAATTTATTTCATTTTAAATAGTTAGATCACTTCTATTGTTGTTATTCGCGGGCAATTGCAGGTGACATCTAAGTTGAGACAGACTATAAGTTTTTGACTCGCCTGGTACAGAGATACAACATAGGTTCCAAATCTTTGAAAAGGCTGGTGTAAAATTCAGTGACCTATTTCTTTGAAGTGAATGACTTCAAAGAAATTTAGCTATTTATCTATAATTCTACCGTTGGACTTTTCAGAAATCTTCAATATTTTCAGAATTAGCTTGCTTTTCTCCTTTTTGAAGAATTTGAGAAAAATTTTCAAAAAAACTTAAAACTATCGTAATTTCTAAACTGTTTGACGCAAAATGAAATAATTTCGAAGAAAACCATAGTTTATGAATGCCTACAATATGGCCTCAAGCAAAAGTCTGTCACTCATCTGGTCTATGATTTAGAAATTGGATGACGTCACATCTTCAAATGAGTTGAAATGTAAGATAAGCTGCAATCTTGAAAAATATTCAAAATTTTTGAACAGTCCAACGCTAGAATTGAAGATAAGTAACTAAAGTTTCTTTCAAGTCACTCAATCAGAAGAAATAGATCATAGAATTTTACACCCACCTTTTTACGCCGAGTTAAAGATTTAGAACCTAGATACAAGGAGTGCTAGAATCAAAGAATATTGCTCTCAGATTTTTCACGCTCACGCTATTCAAACCACAGGAGACCCAGGCGGTTAACTGAACAATAACAAATTTACTGTCCCGCGCATCGCCACGTCCGTCCAACTGCCCTTTTATTGTTTTGCTTTTTTGCATTTCTAGATATATTTCCATTCTACGAGAAAAATGGAATAATGACCAAGGACACATGGTTCAAGTCTCATCGACAAGATACAGAATTTCCTGTGAAGTACTTGCAACCACTACAGAGGATGAGTATGTTCTCTTACTTTTGATAGAATTGTGTATTTCTGACATCTGTTTTGAATGTGCGCTAATAAGGAATGTTTTCAAACAAAGAATTCTCTTTCGAAAATTTTCAGTCAAAAAGCTGCTATGGCAGATGATCTTTTTGCCGTATTTTCTCAGACTGCGTTCACACGATACCGGCACAATTTTGAAAACGGCATAAAGTTGATATGGATAGGCCTCATATTCACACGAAACCGGCACTGTTGCCGGCTCAATTTGAAAGCGGCAGCATCTGAAAACGTAACTCTAGCAGGCAGGATTGAAAACGGCATCGTGTGAACACAACACTTGAAAACGATGAAATCGGAACTTTTTCAAAAGTTTCAAAATGAGGCCGATTGATTCGTTGGGCCTAGATAAATTTCTTTAACAAAAGGAGAGGCCACGATACCAGCGTCGATCGTCGGATCCGAAGATGCTCGCGGTGACGAATGAGTAAATAAATTTTTAGGCAGAAACACTGCAACACAATGAAAAAACAACAGCAAATATGTGAAAATTTATATTGACTTCTTCAGGGCTGTTATGTCACATAACAACCCTGAAGAAGTCCTGCTTGGCAGGACGAAATGTTGGTAAAATATAAATTTTCACATATTTGCTGTTGTTTTTTCATTGTGTTGCGGTGTTTCTGCCTACAAATTTTTTTACTCATTTTTCAAAATCCAGCTTCTTTGTCCCAGAAATTCCAAAGAGATTGGGACTGTCGATTGGTACTTTTTCTATCGTTTTCAAAATGTGCCGCCATCTTGTGAACACAAGCTGAAATTTTGGTACCATCACATCTTTTACCGTTTTCAAAATGTGCCGGCATCGTGTGAGCGTAGTCCCAATTTCTGCCGAAAGCTTTCTGGTGCTATTTCAGAGGGGATTTAAAAATGTTATTGTACTGAATGATTGATTAACCAGCAAACTCACAGTTGTCAATTCCTTGTTTCTGATGTAAGTAAAATTCCTTTTTTAGAATTCGTTGGCATGAATGTGCTGGTACCCAATAATTACAAAGAGTTTTTGGAGTTCAAATTTGGAAAAGGAGTCATCGAGAATCCAAAATATCCAAATTCACAGCGTGTGAAGGTACGTTTTGGTATTTGACCAGGTGCTGATAGAAACCGTTATTGATTAGAAACCATTATGAATTTTTTTAGCAATGCCTTCCTTGCTCTTATTATGATAAATGACAGGCACCTTTTTTGTCAAATGTATAGCTGTAATGTACGGTGTGACGCAGAAGATGCTTCCACGTTTGATTGCACCAGTGGTCTAGTAAACAGCGATATAATAAGGAAATTTGACGACTTATGACAGCCCGTCAATTGCCATGCATGGAGTTTTACTCCGTCCACGAGCATAATGAATCGAGTGCTCGTTTAAACTGGTCTCGATAGCTCTATTTTAGCAAAAGGTCCGAAAGTATCTTTGACACCTGGGAGTGTGGCTTTTTAACATTAGCCATTCTTGTTCTGCAGAAAAGAGGTTGATACAAAGTGTGTGAAAATGCATCACCGTCACTCTTGGCACAAAGGCCTGAGACAACAAATCAGCATGGAACTTCAATCAAAAGACCTTCGCCTGCAGAGTTAGAAATAAACAGACGATCAAGTATCATAAGATTTATTGATGTAAACCAAAGACAGGCAACAAATAATTTGTTTACAGAAAAACTCTGTCAGTAACCTCCACTGCTTGAAATTCACATTGAAGAATTGAAAAATTTATAAATTTGTTATACCGGGTGTCCCAAAATGATGTATTATTGTTTGATTGCTTGTATGTCCATAACCAATGAACGGATTTTCAAAAACTTTGTTTTATTTGATTGCCTAAAGGCTAAATTGGATGTTAAGATGTTGGTTGTGGTTTTGCCAGTTTTTGAAAATCGGTTCATCGGTTATGGACATATAAGCCATCAAACGATACTACATCATTTTGGGACACCCGGTATATTAACGAATATTTATATCAGTTATGGTTTAAGTTGTTTATATGCATTTTAAAAACAATTATTTTGTATATTAGAAGTTCAATTTGTGTATAGAATGAATATATACAGGTTGGCATTCGCAACGCAATTAAATACACAATTTTTTATGGTAGCTGATGAATTAATATTGCTGGAAGAGAAGGCTACTCTAATAACATGTGACATTTTTCAATCAGTGAGATTTTACGAGCAAGCGGACATTTTTTAGAAGAGAAAATGTCGCGGTGTAGTTGAAAAGAAATTTACTGTCGAAAGACTTTGATTGTATACATTTAGCCTGCTCGGAAAAGCCCAGTGACTGGAAACTAGCCTTTGTAGACAATAGAAATCCCAGTGTTTTCGACCAAGCCATTTTCTTGATTAGATTTTTGGAGCATATTAAAAACTCATTGTCAAGTAAGTCTATGTTCTACCCAAAACATTTGTGACCAAGGCAAGATCTGTTGCTATTTTCTTTTCATCAACTTTAAGATTCAAAATTTTGTAAGAAGCCTTTGTATGAGTCAAGGAGACGATAGAATGTTTCATGGCCTTTGAAAGTGTGATTGACATGTTTCGGTAAATGAATCTCAATGGGTTGCAATATCTTGATAAAGCATCCCCAACGCATCCTTGAACTGTACCAGCTCTTGTTCTAGTTTACCTGTGACAGAAGATATAGCAATCAGTCATGCAATGAGAGCCAAGGATATGGGAAGTTCTTGGTACTTAGAGGGGCGCAAATTCAGTTCATATAATTCATATAATTTAAATTCCACTACATACAATTTATAATCCCAACTACCAACTATACAAACAAATAACTAAACTACGAGGATAAAAGATAATGTTACAGAAAATTAATACAATAATGCTGAAAATTAATACAATATACAAATACAAAGAGGAGCTAAATAAATTGTATGCAGGGAATTACTTAAAGGAGGAGCTCTCTCAATAGGTAAACTAATCGAGGAGAGAGGGTACTTGCAAATCTTGGAAGGGTACTTGTTATAATTATTACTATTACTATTACTATTACTATTATTATTACTATTATTAGGGCATCAAAAAGAAAAACAGGGTTTTCATGAATGAGAAGCAGACACTTAAATTTAGATTAGAAAATTTTAAAAATGTATGGAGGGCACCAACCTACATCTCTGATCCTAACATTATTGAACTGTGACAAACGTTAGAGAAAGTTACTTTGAATAGCAGTAATCAAGTTTTTTTCTCAAGTCAAATTGTTCCTCTAGAAGATGGTGACAAGTAAAATGTACCACAGTACTACAGGGGCAGTACCAGATGCCAAAATGTCTGGTAGCCAGTACCCGTAAGGTCGGTCACAGGGACTATCGGAGCAGGAAATTAATACCATTTCAGATAGAAATATACGGGAAAATACTGGGAAAAATTTGAATGAAAACATTGATAATTCCCGTGTGCGAGTCCTCGGTACCACAGTAATTCCTACCAGTACCCAGTACCATCAATACCCCTGTCACTATTCTCCCTCCCTCTACCTGATAGTATGATTCATATTTAAGTGCTAGCACAGCTCAGGAAATAGGTTCCAGAAGACTTACTTATTCTGTCCAAAGTGGCGTAAAGATCTTGTAATTTGTCTTGCATTATTCCACCAGTAACTTCATAATTATTGAACAATGCTCTCTCCAAAGCTGAACTGCAATTTTCAACTTGAATTTCCATTGATTTCTTAAAATCTATAAAAAATTGATTGTTTAGTGACTGTAAAGTCCATGTTTACAAAGTTTTCATCTGGGGAAAGAAGAAAGTAGGTCGTTGCATGGCCTCTATTTAGAATTAGTTTTGTCTTAAGGTAGAAGTAGGACTCAGGAGGGCCTAAGGAGGGCTGCTGTCCCCTAGACCTGGTAGAATTTGGCACAAATATTTTATATTTGGGCAAAATGAAGCCTGAAAATAGAGCAACATGTTTATAGGAACTTGCACGAATTAAGAAGGCCTAGCTTTTATTTAGCTTGTTTCTTCCCAGAGATTATGTTGACAAAGAGAAGGAATATTTTACCATTTAGAAGGACTGAATCATTCTTCCGTTTGGCATTGATTTCACCTACTAGTGACTGTGCTTGATCAAATAATTGTTGAGATGATATGCAAAGAGTTTGACCATTTTGAGTATCTTCTTTTGCCTTCTTGCTTTTTGATACCATCATTTCATTTTCGTGGTTTTCTGAATCTTTTTGCTCCCTTTGATAAACATAGATTAACAATTATATAGATAATTGCATATGGAATTTATATACGATTTGTTTTACGGAAAAAGTATGGACAATTTAGGGCCAATTTGTGGATACAAAATTTTCGTGGTTTAATGAGAGGAATTATATTGGCCATAACTTTTAGGGACCCTTTTGTTTAATATGAGAACTGATCAAATTTTCACTTCAGCTAGTTGTTTTGATAACCATAAAATTATCTGTTAATAAATTATTTAGATCGATTCTAGTAAAGCTTTTCCATGGTTTAGTGGGGATGAAATCACCCCTTTTTTGCCAAATCTCGAGATCTCGTTCCTTACTTATCTTGACCTTTTTCTATTTTTTTTCTTTGAGAAGTGCATTGTCTAAAGCACTTTTTTGAAGCACATTATGACTTCGTCCTGATATTTTGATGTTTTTAATTAAACTCGAGATTTTCGAGACGGACACGTGACTTTTAGAGCTTCAGGAAGACATCATAGAGCTTCATTCCTGTTCTCGATATTCTATGTTGCTCCCTTTCGTTTTGTTTTAAGGATATAGTCTAAAAGGTTGCCCGTTTTACAATTTTTTTTTATAAGAATAATGTTTAAAAGAATATTCAGGCTCGGAATCATCCAATTTTTAAGAATATTATAAGAATGTTGCACAGCCTCAGCTCGCATATTTGCGTTTCATTTTTCAGCAGTTGCCTGTTTTGCGATGTTCGACCATTTCCTACGAAATTTCTTTTAACTATGTTGCCCCGAAACCATACCAGATTTGAAAGAAATAAGAATACTTTTAAATATATTTAGGCTCAAAACGAACAATTTCTTAAGAATATCGAGGCTGGACAAAATTTACAGTATTCTTATAAAAAAGGGAGAGTGTACCTTTTGATATCAGAATTTACTGGAGGAGCTTCCTCACTTTGCTGAATTATGGCTATACCTCTTGCTACGTTTGTTCCTTCCATCTTGAAGCAAACCTAGAAGTAAGAAGTAACTTGCAGATTGGCCGTGCAAGATGTAGATGAGATGTTTTTGGCCGTGCAAGACCAAAAGAGACTCAAATTGTTTTTACAGCTCCCCATTATTTGCCAAACGACTAGCTACACGTATTTATATAAGATAACCGCTTAGATCTTTAATCTTCAAAACGTAACTCCTACAGCAAAGGCTTTCCAACCTAATTGGATTCATACATTCTTATATGAATCTCAACTTTCAGATTGCAACAAAATTAAGAATCTCCAGTACTGGAAAAATATGACTTAAATACAATTCATTTTGATAAAGGAAACCCTTGACAAATTTTAGTTCATTTTCACTTCATTCCTGTGTCATATTAGTCGGAGGGTACTTGAGTAAGTGGAAACATTGGAAAGGCCTCAAAAAACTTTGTTTGAATTGTTCATTCGGGTACGGGTAAACATAAAGTGAACATAAACATGAAGCTTGTATAAATTAACATAAACATAGTCTACAACTGGTAAGAAACTCTGATATTGATAGGCCTACCTACTCGAAATCTGATAATTCTAAGAATCTCTCAATACTGGCTCCAATTCTTAGTTTCTTGTAAAATAATGCATGCATCCCATTTAGAAGTGATACAAAATTTAAATAATAATATATTTGTGTCACTTGCCTTCTGCTCTCTTTGAAAAGCGAATTCATGACTGGACCAAGTTCAATTAGACTCGTTAAGGGTTCGGTTAGGCCTGTTATTTAAAAGCAGAGGAATACTTCTAAAAGCAAAGTAGAGTATTGTCTTAAAATGAAATCTTCTCGTAAGCAAGCTGAAAGCAACTGGAACGTCCATTAAATCAAATCTACTTACTCCCCTGCCTGACTTTCTTCTTCTATTCCTTTGAAAACTTCTTCACGCAAGATAAAGATGACGCGAGCTTACTTTATATTTTGGCGCGAAAAGTTCTAGGCCCAGGCTTCTGAGATTGAATTTGTGTTGTTGTTGTTGGAGTTGCTACGAAATACGAAATTTATGCATTTCTTGTGCATTTATGTTCTTCAAATCAAGCCTAAAGATGCTTTAGAATACCAGGAATAGAACTATTATTTAGATCAATTCAGACGCAGAAAAGATAAGATTAATACAAAAATCGAACGAAACACAGCAGTTAAACATTTGCTTGCAAGAAAGTAAGCAACGTTGAAAATACGGTCGAAATCCTGCCAAAATTTGACGATCTGTATTGGAAGACGGCATCAAAAGTTTTATTGGTATTAAAATCGTCAGGATGCCTTGAAAATTGTGTTGTTGTGCATTTATGAAATTGTTGTTTTATTCGGAAATTAAGTGAATGAAATGGTCCCAGGGGATTAGTGAAAGGAATGGTCACAGACGCATACGAGGGAGGTGAGTCCGATGTTTTCGGGTGATAGAGGGAGTAATAGACCAGGTGATAGAGGGGGTATCGTTAAAGTAAGAGGAACTTTGGCAGACAATTAGGATCTGGTCAATTTTGGGGAGCTGATTTCGAATATGGTGTCTGTTCCTTTGCAGGTTACTAAGTACAAAATTAGCTGGTATTTTGAGTTGCAATGGAGCTGAACATATATTTTGGGTTGCCTGAAAATGTCCTGGATTGATTGTGTCTGTATTTGCTGAGTGCCCCCCCCCCCCCTGGGAAAATGGCTCCCGTTGATCCCTTTCAAAACTTTCGTAAGTGCGCTGCTGCCATTGCTGCACAGGAGGAGGAGCATGGCGCGAAAGGGAAGTGTCATTCATTGTTTTGTTGTTGTTAGTTGCACAGTGTTGCGAAAAATCTTGAAGGGTTTGGCCTAGAAGAAAGAAGTGTTTGGTGTCTATACTAGCATCCTTGTGACTTGCTTTGCATCAGCATTGACTAAATCTGTAAATAAATACAACAACAAATTTGCTGATAGTCTGTGAATGTGAGCCTTTATCAAGATGTCCTCCTGAGAAGTTTATTTGACTGTGCTTTTTGTGGGTGAAGCGCCTTCTTATTAGGCCTGGTGCTCCCTTCTAGACACACTGCCACTGAAGGGAAGATCGTTTCTGGAGAATCTCATCAGTTGACAGCAAGCACTACGAAAGATGGAGCGTTTTCGCCAGAGATTAGCAAGATCACTAAAGACTGCAAGGGCTGCAGAATTACCAGCTGGTAAGGAATCATTGTAGATCACCTCACAAATATTTTACATTTCCGACTTTCACGACCATAAATTGTCATGAAACAAAAGAAAACGTCACATTACGTCAGAGGACATCCGTCGGGTCAGGGCGAAATGTAAAATCACGGACACATAAAAATTCAGAGCAAATCAGGGCAAGTCCAGTTGAAAGATTTCATTCTCTTGCTTTTGATGTCAATAGCCTGACAATGGGTCTGGTCACATAGTTGAATACTCAATGTTGCAGAGAAAAGACAAAAAATGGCGGAGAAAAGGACAATATACACCATTCATTACAGTATAACCTCTTATTTTATTATCAATCAGCCCAACCCCCAGGGATTGTCCTTTAAAATTATTTTGATATTTGTTTTCAGATGCAAGTGCTGCAATTTCAACATTGTTTCCATTGGTGATGAGAAATGAGGCGAAGTAAGTTTAAAATCTTAGCTTGCTGAGGGGGGCTTTGGAGTACAAGANGAAAGATTTCATTCTCTTGCTTTTGATGTCAATAGCCTGACAATGGGTCTGGTCACATAGTTGAATACTCAATGTTGCAGAGAAAAGACAAAAAATGGCGGAGAAAAGGACAATATACACCATTCATTACAGTATAACCTCTTATTTTATTATCAATCAGCCCAACCCCCAGGGATTGTCCTTTAAAATTATTTTGATATTTGTTTTCAGATGCAAGTGCTGCAATTTCAACATTGTTTCCATTGGTGATGAGAAATGAGGCGAAGTAAGTTTAAAATCTTAGCTTGCTGAGGGGGGCTTTGGAGTACAAGAACCTGCAAACCAAGACCAAAATTTTAGAAAACCAGCCAACCTGGAGGCAAAGAACTTGAAACCCAGAACCACCCCAAAACTGCACTTTTTTAAAAAAGTTTTGAAGTTTGCCAGCAGTGGCGGACTGGCTCCGATTTCGTCATCGGTCATGGATGAGCTGGGGGCCCTGAGTGGGTGTGGCCTAAGTAAATGGTCATTAGCAAAATTCGTCGCAATTCCTCAATTTCTTACCATGAAAATTAAAATCTTCTTATGGCATGATTGGAAATCTTTACGTAACCTCTACTTTATAAAAGTAATTTTGACATTTTGTTAGTATTGGCCAGACCATCTATAATTTTTTTGTTTCTCAAACTGTTGAGCAACCTTTTTCCGATCCTCTCCCAGCAGTGTGGCCAGGGCAAAATACCTGATGAAATATCCAACTGGATGGTCTAGGGGCAAAGTCTCTAGGAAAATTTCTGAGGACACGCCCCCTACTTTGGCTTAGAACGCTTCTCCCAATCCCATGTTTACCGGTGGTAGAATTGAATTTTTGACCATTTGTAACAGTAGTTTTATGAATTAGCATCCACGGGGAAATTTGTCGAGTAGACATCTGTTTCTTTGGCTTAGAATGCCTATCCCCAACCCAAAATTGGA
>REGL01000053.1:596366-611559 GCA_004194395.1 Aurelia aurita complex sp. Pacific
ATCTGCTGTACGAGAGTTCGTACTAAATCCTCAAATCCCCCTGAAAACGTTTTCTGTTTGTTAATTTATGTTGAATCTTTTAAAATTTGATCGACGCTTTTTGATCATTTTCAATTTTTTCGAAAACGAACATTTTAAGAAACTCGCTTCTAGCTCTAAAACCTGAAAATGAAAAACATTGCAAATATCCCAGTATCTAATTCAGGCTTTCTGCTAACGAATAAGTCATAAATCTTCAAAATCGGTCTAGTGTACGATTTATTGTGGCCTGCCAAACGTGCATAGTTTATTTTGGCGCACCCGGTATATTATCTGAGGGTCTCGAGTTCAAACTTCTTTCATTCCACAATATACCAACAGTCTCAAACTGTCAAAAGTTCTACCGAAAATGCTTCATCTAGTGTTAGTTAAAGCTTCGTTTGTTAAAGGGAATCTAAGCATATATAAGTGGTTCAAGCCATTTGCGAGCCAATCAGATATAACTATTTCCGGTTGACGCAGGTCAGTTACCCAAATATGGTGCGGCACGTGTCACAGCCTATTATCTTTGCATTGCTAATTATATCAAAGGCTAATACGTATGCTTAGATTCCCTTTTAGTCCCACTTTATTCTTTGTCTTGATTTGTGTCTTTCGTGTTATCTCTTCCAGACAGTCGACAAACTCATTGACAGTGGAGCAGATTTTGAGAGATTAGATACCAGAGGGTATACCCCTCTCTTGTATGCCTGCAGGTAACTTAAACAGTATGTTGCTACCTTTAGAGATTATGCAAAAGAAAGAGTCCACACAATTTTTGTGCCCATAGTCGAGTCTTATCGGACAACTTGACGTAACAAGGTGGAGAATAAATGGTTTTGATGTGTTCTTAGCATCCATAGTAACTTCCTGGCATTGCATTTACCCTTTCCAGATCAATATAGTCTTTGGTTGAAGAGAGAGAGCTTTCGACTTGCACAAGGTCCTACCAAGATGTTAATGCTATACAAAACTCGAAGCTCTTTGTCTTCCTGTGAGCACAAGAGCGAGAGATAGATTTCTTGCAAGACCAAAGAAGGCTGATTCTTTCACGAGACCCAGTTTTGCTTAGAAGCTTGGAGAATGGACTTTGCGCAGATTATCTAGAACTTTGACTGTTTTGTTTGACTAATGCTCATGTCCACGTTTACAATTTCTACCCCATATGTTGTGTTTATGTTACCATGATAGATTCTGTGCATTTCTTTCTAGCCATGGACACGCAGATTTGGTCAGTGACTTACTCAGAAGAAAGGCCAAACTTTCACCAAGTTACGGAAATGTCTCGCCATTACAGATTGCTTTAGAGGTACATAAATGTTTGAGGTATATACCGGGTATCCAAAAAAGTACTCCTGTTTGAAAAATCACCAGAATTTGAATACATGGCCGATTTTCAGACTTTTTTTGACAAATAGATCCAAGACCAAATTATTTTCCCCTGTATAGCTGATCTTGTGACTGGTTTTAAAATTAGTAAATTTAGCTCTCTTTAGGGCTGCCTGGTTTTGAAGCATACTGCAAAAGGCACTGAATTTGGTCATGAATGTCAGAAATAACGAAGAATGTCAATAGCGTGGCTCTTTGATAAGATTAACGATGAGGTTTTTCAAAGCGTTACTTCATACCCTTTAAGAAATGAAAACAAACATTTTACTATCTCTTAATGCATTTGGATCATTGACGTAAGAGATTACAAAGAAATTTTTATGATACTTTTGATAATCGAATTTTGGGAAATTTTCAAACGGGAGTACTCTTTTTGGGCACCTGGTATCTACAAATGTTTGAGGTATATTCTATGCCAGTTTGCCTGAACGAGTTTGAAATCAAACTTTGTTTATGTCTCACACCTTGCAATGTTCTTTCTCCTTATAAAGAGGACAAAATTGATCGCAGAGATATTGTGTATTCCATGTAGCAATTTTAGACTGGAAAATTGTATTGATGAACCTTGACTTCGTTGGTTACCTTTGATTTAGATCTACTTTTCCAAACCTTTGGAAAATATTCACAGTTTCTGGGAAGAATGATTATCGTGCAAAAATCGAAAACCTGTCGCATCTAATACCTTTGTTACCTTCCCATATTTCATAGGTTGTTTTAGTTTGGTTCAAATTAGTTAACTGACAACATATTTTTGTTATGTTTAGAGTGGTCATAAAGAAGTTTGCTATGTGCTTGTTCAAGCCGAGAGCAGATTATTAGATGAGCTGTTGACCCTTTCACAAGACGACTCTCTTCCAGAAAATAAGGTAAGCTTTTCCTTACTCTAAGTCCGTTTCTCTTCAGGGGATACGTTAGTGAAATTAATGACTTTGCATTTGTTTTCATTTGTAGCATAGGTTAATCCCAAGCAAGGGGGCATTTGTAAAGTTAGCATAGTTATAGCCTTGCTCTGTGAGCAATACTTGCCTCCTTGGGTATGCCAGGTTGGCATATGCTAGGAGGCAATGCCTACATAGCAAAGCCATAACAAAATAGATAGAGCCATTTACTGCTTGATCTTGAATGCATAATCATTGAGTGTTTTTCTTTAATTCCTTGGGTGATGAAAAGAAACGCCTTTGTGGTAAAAGAACTTGAAGACCCTTTGAGTGGCACCTTGTCATCGACCATTCAAAAACTTTTGTAGATTCTCTCATTGGCCAACTGTGTGCACTGTCTGTGTTCTCATCTTAGCCAGCAACCTTCAGTTCTGATCTTCAACTATTGGAAATTAAGTTAAATTCGACACACTTCTATAAAACTTTTGTAGATTTTCTTATTGGCCAACTGTGTGCACTGTCTGTGTTCTCGTCTTTGCCAGCAACCTTCAGTTCTGATTTTCAACTATTTGAAATTAAGTTAAATTCGACACACTTCTATAAAACTTTTGTAGATTTTCTTATTGGCCAACTGTGTGCACTCTCTGTGTTCTCATCTTTGCCAGCAACCTTCAGTTCTGATTTTCAACTATTTCAAATTTAGTTAAGTTCGACACATTTCTTTAAAACTTTTGTAGATTTTCTTATTGGCCAACTGTGTGCATTATCTGTGTTCTCGTCTCTGCCAGCAACCTTCAGTTCTAATTTCCAACTGTTTGAAATTAAGTTAAATTCGACACATTTCTATAAAACTTTTGTAGATTTTCTGATTGGCCAATGGTGTGCAAAGTCTGTGTTCTCATCTTCGCCAGCAACTTCAGTTCTGAGTTCCAACTGTTGATCATTCAGTTGAAATTAAATTCGACATATTTCTATCATTTTCTATCTCGCTCAAGAAAGTGTTTTGCGTTCACTCATCAAGTATTTGTTTTGTTT
Source organism: Aurelia aurita complex sp. Pacific (assembly GCA_004194395.1). Classification (NCBI taxonomy): domain Eukaryota; kingdom Metazoa; phylum Cnidaria; class Scyphozoa; order Semaeostomeae; family Ulmaridae; genus Aurelia; species Aurelia aurita complex sp. Pacific. The sequence continues at coordinate 599,687 of REGL01000053.1, forward strand.
TCTGTAGGTCTCAGATGCATTGAAACTTATCTGTAGAATGAGTTTCTATCCTTTTCTATCTCTGTCAAGAAATTGGTTTTCGTTCACTCATCAAGTATTTGTTTTGTTTTCTCTAGGCCTTAGATGCATTGAAATTCATCTGTGGAATGAACGAAGAATTTCACCGAACGATCCTTATTCGTTTAGCAGAAAAGATAAGGATCATTGGCCTAGAACTTTTATGCTCTTCAAGTGACTACAGCCGTACTCAGCAGATTTTCTTCCGAAACTTGGCACTGCTTTGCAGCTTGTATTCCTTGGCTGCGGAGGACATGGTTAAGAAATCAAGAACTGAATCATTTCCAGCTTCAATGAGATCAAGAATAGACAGTACGAGCACACGTGTTCTTAGAACGTTCACGAACGCCGCTGCAACGCCACGAGCTCCTCCGTTTGAACCCCCTGTAGCGCAAATTGATGAATCGCTCAGTGCATTGTGGAGTTCATTAGAACATTGGTTTGCTGTTATCAAAGATGAAATTAGTAAAATGCCGGAATCTGAGGCTGTCGATCCTAACCCAGATTCTGAATCAGCAATTCCAAAGTCTGAATCTACGTTCTCAAATTTCGAAGACCAGTGTGTCGATTCTAAGCTCATAGCTAGTGAGTTGTTGCGTAGCAAACCTAAGGATATGTCAATGAAGCGGAGGAGCACTGCTAGTATTGATAGTTTAAGATTAAGCCAGCCTGCGATGGAATTCAATATGGCGAGACATGGTGGTGATTTAAGTGGAAGCTTGTCACGTGATTTGGGGAGGATGATCTTTCAGAGATCCCTTAGTTCAGGGAATCGTGAACCTAGCCTTAATTATCAGATTCCAGGTAGCCCAGGAGACTCTTTGGAGGATGAGTTTTTACGAGGGCAGCAAGAAAATGTGGATGGCAGTGAACCGATCTTTAATCCTGCGTACGAAAATGCGTTGCTATCAGGTGATTCAGAAAAGCTTAGAGAAACATCCATTACCCCCGTTTCAGTTGCTGAAATAGCGTCGCAAAATGGGAATGCTATTAAAAGTGATGGCGAGCTGGAGGGGGCTGTTGCTGATGGTTTATCTAATGGAGTAGCGCATGGGATAATGCATGCATCCTCCACAGAAGCCTCGATCCCAAGTAAAGCAGATAGTGCCTCACCTGATGCAAATACAGATGATTACAATCAATCACATGATCCAAATGACGGTGCTACTCAGCCTGTTATGAGTAGGGCCATATCATATACGCATGCTATAGGTCGAAGCCCATTCATGGAAGGCAATGAGAGATATCCGGTTGGAGGTGGACCACTTCACAGACTGACATCTTTAGGTGCAAATAGTGTAAACTCGGACGAATATTCGGAAGGTTTTAATTCTAACGCCAGTTCACTTGAAAGGACAGTGAGCACGCAGGGGTCAGATGTTGTTGGTAATAAATCGCCAAGGAGTCCTGATGACAAAGGTGAAGTTGGCATGGTAGAGAAATTCGCTGATCGTTTATGTGCTATTGTCCATGGCTTTCATTTGACGAGTTATCAGGGTCCATATTGGGAATCAGCAAGGTGAGAATTCAATATGATTATGGCGTTTTTATAACTTATGTTTAAAAGGAATTCTAAGGAATCATCGTGGCTATAAGATGAGATGAGATTTATTTTCAGTGTTTATACAGACTGAATAACCTATATTTGATGTTAAAAGATAATGCCGGGGTTTCTGAAATCAATGTCAAAAAACAGCCTCATGAACCGTTCAGGAAACCTCGTAACTTTTTCGACATTTTGACATCCGTATGAGTTGTCAGTTTGTTAAACATTATCACTTTGCGTTGTTTAAAATATTTTCTGCATTCTAAAGGAAATTCAGATTAAGAGCTTCAAAGTTTGATCAATTCATTGAAAGAAATGAAGAAGTTTTGCAGTTATTTGTGGCGAGGTTTGTTCAGGTTTTCATTTTTCCAGAATTGATTGATATATGACTTGTTTAAATTAGCAACTGTCGACTCCAAAATCAGGATGTTTGGCAAACAACGATTCTCTCCCAGTAGACAGATTAGAATGCCAATCCCTGATATAGGCAGATCTTCTGTCGTTGTTTTTTAGTAATTTATTTTTAAGTGGGCTGGAAGTATTTCTAGCTACTTAAAGCTATTTTATGCCCACTATGCATGCCGCATATGCATGCCTGAGTTTAAAAGCAACTTTTGCGGCTTGCCTCGTTTTTGTTTATGCCTTGACCAACCAGGCATAGAATTCCCTTTGACTGCAATCGCTTATCGCGTTGTACCAAGGTGTTAACCAAAAGTAGCGGCTCCTATTGTAACATTATCTATCCTTGATAGCTGTTGCATCTTATTACCTCTCCACCATTTAGTCATTGCAACTTATTCATTATTTTCCAGGAAACCAAAGCTGATATTTGATCACTTTCAGTTCTTACTTGATAGTCCATTATTGTTGCAGAGATATCTCCCAGTCATACATCAGCAGGTAAGCAGATCACAGTTCTGTTTAACTTTTCATTTGAAATCGAAAAATACCGGGTGAGTCACATAAAGAGGTTTACACGTTTGGCGGACTGTGGAATAAGAAGTATGTGGCCGATGTTCAAAGCAAAAATTTTAATCTATCAGACAAGGTTAACTTAGATGAGAAAATTTTGTTTGGTAAAATCACTCATCTTTAAGAACCAAAAATTAGAAAATGCCTGCAAGGGGTTTGTATGGGAATCGAGATTTCCACCTTCCATTCTGGTCCATGATCTACGTGCTATTGAAATCAAAATATTCTATTTCTGAAACTGATTATTGAATTGATTTTAAATTTCAATGCCAAATAAATCATGGGTCAGAATGGAATGTGGAATTCTCGATTCCCATACACACCCCTAACAGGCATTTTTCTAGTTTTTGGTTCTTAAAGATGAATGATTTTACCAAACAAAATTTACTTATCTAAGTTAACCTTTGTTTGATAGATCTACATCTTAGCTTTGAACATCGGCGACATACCTTTTATTCCACAGCCCGTCAAACATGTAAACTCTTTTTTGACTCACCCGGTGGATGTTCCTGATTTTGTGGAAAGAAGTTCGTTTCGCAAGAACGAATGATCTTTTTTCTAGCTACAGTAATACTTTATTTTCATTTCTACCGATAAAAATTCATGGCTGTGACATCTGACAAATGTCACAGCTCACTTTGAGTAAGAAGAAATGTTTGAGAATGAAGCATGTTTGTGAATATTCTGTTCAGGGACACATTTAAATATGAACGAAACAGAGTACTTACTTATCATTTAGTGATTTGTTCAAGTTTTCTCATTCTACCGGGTGCGCCAAAATAAACTATGCACGTTTGGCAGGCAACAATAAATCGTACTCTCAGCCGATTTTTAAGATTCATGACTTAATCTTTAGCAAAAAGCCTGAATTAGATTCTAGGAGTTTTTGCAAATTTTTTTGTCTTCAGTTTTCAGAGCTAGAAGCGAGTTTCTTAAAATTTTCATTTTCAAAAATACTGAAAACGATCAAAAAACGTTGATCAAATTTTCTAAAGACTCGAAATGAATGGACAAAGAGAAGACTTTTTCGTGGTGATTTGGGATTTAGAAATCGATTAATTAATCAATAAAATTAATCGATGCAATGCATCGATTTCTAAATCCAAAATCACCACGAACAAGTATTCTCTTTTTCCATTCATGTCGATTCTTCAGAAAACTTGATCGACGTTTTTTGATCGTTTTCAATGTTTTCGAGAACGAAAATTTAGCTCTAAAAACTGATAACAAAAAAGTTTGCAAAAAGTTCCAGAATCTAATTAAGGCTTTTTACTAAAGATTAAGTCATGAATCTTAAAAATCGGTCCAGTGTACGATTTATTGTTGCCTGCCAAACGTGCATAGTTTATTTTGGCGCATCCGGTATTATACTCATCATATCACAGGTGGCGGAGAATGGTTCAGTATTTTTAAAATGGAATCGTTCAGTTTAAAATTAGTAAAAACAAACCTTTCTTGTCAGTTAAATGTGTCTGATTTCTTTCTGAATCTGATACTTAGGCCAACATGCGAACGACTGTTTAGTGTTGTTGCTGTTGTCTCAGAAATATTCATGAGTATTTCTGAGACAACAGCAACAATACTAAACAGTCGTTCGCATGTTGGCCTAAGGATCAGACACATTTAACTGACAAGAAAGGTTTGTTTTTACTAATTTTAAACTAAACAATTCCATTTTTAAAATACTGAACCATTCTCCGCCACCTGTGGTATCATTTCGATCTCCATTTCAGCCATTTAAAGAGCGCCAAGTGTGGTTTTATGAAAATCTTCACAAAGGAACAGATCTCAATCATCCAACATTTGATGAAAAATCATTGATCACTGTCGCTCGAGGTAGGGAAATCAAAGCCGTATATTTTGCGTTTAAAGCTTTACATCTTTCTTCATATCAAACCAAATTTTTGTAGAAATCTAACAAGAGAGATTAAGCAATAAATTCAGTGTAAAGTTTTCAGGCATACTTGTGATCATATATTCAATACCCAGCAACAACTAAACCTTCTCACAGTTTCAATTTGTCCGTTGTTTAAAGCTTATGACTGAGATTAGAAAATCTTGAGCTCCTATAGGTTAGTTTTATGTTTAAGCTATTTACCTAAAGTCCTTTTTTCCTTTCAGAATCCCTGTTACTAAGCAGCTGTGGAAAAATCTTGAACCAAGACAGTGGTGCCTTGAAAATGAACCTATCAGTTCAATTTGAAGGAGAGGCCGGAATGGTAAACAGATTTATCTACTTGATATACTCTCGAGTACCGAATAAATGGGGAGGGGGTGAGATTAATCGGGGGGGATTCGAAATGGTTCGATCTAGTAATAATCAGGGGGAGGTTGGAAACATTGAAAATAGTCAATTTCTTGGTCAAGAACTTTTCTTTTTTATATTTATTCAAAAATAATGTTCATTATCATTTCAATCTTTCAAGAATTAATGAAAGGGGGTTGGAATANNGTAAATATCAAATGTGTTGCAGATGATGTTTGCGTCGTGTGTCCGGGACTTTAGACCTGTTCGTTGCATCCTTTTTCTTAGATTGTCACGTCACAGCATTATCCTTAAAAGCAAACATTTACATGTATGCATTGTGTTTTTGGAAGATTTGACTGATCCGCCAAACTTTGGCTTGTCTCTGTTTCTGACAGTTACTTCTCAACCTGCCAATTTCTGGAAAGAAAGATTTTTCAGCTCCATGAAGAAGATTCCCAGAGAGTTTTTTTGATACAGTAATGAGCATACAGTAATGAACATACGAAGATATCGTAGCATTTGACATTTCAATTGTTTCCTAGGGTGAAGGAGTTGTCAGAGAGTGGCTGGATTTGTTATTCAAGGAAGTCCTCAATCCTGATTATGCGCTCTTCACACTTTCTGCAGACGGTACGTAGACATCTATTTTCAAAATACTCGTTGAAACTGCTGATTTGATTGGTTTAGACTGAGTCTGTTTCAAACTGATCACTTGAAAAACATTGGACTTTAGACTGCCTGGGAAGTCATCAAATGCTCAACCTCGTATTCGCATGAAAGCTGATCACATGAGTCACGTGAATATATAGGAAAATATCACATGCTTGCGAAATATCCCCCTCGGAGCATGCTACTGAGATGGACACATTGCCTTTAAGATTATTACACCCTTGAAAACAAAACTCGAAGGAAAACGGCTGATCTTCCAGGAGTGATTTCTACTTTCGTAAACCTTGATAAAAGTAAAGCACTTCAGCCTTGACTACCAGGAGCTTCTTTTTTATTCTTTATTTTTTTCTATTCCAAGTACTAAAAGGAACTACAGTGCAATAATCTGAGCCAATCAGAGCGGGAAAGGACACATGGCTATCTAGTCCCCACTATCAACGACTCAAGAGCATCTTCAGCATATTGTTGACTTGATGTCCAGCTATTTAGCCCTAGCAAATGGTATCCATAATTCTGCAAATTTTCAAGAATTTTTGGGGTTCATGATTCAGCAAATTGGATCAAACTGTGGTCCATAATCTTGAAAATTATGGAGATATTCCTGTGACTCCAATAATTTTTGTAAAATTTCTTTCAAACAGCACCAAGAATTCCACGAAATGTCTGGAAATGATACCCATGGTTTGAAAAGTGTTAGGGCTGGTCTGCCAAGCCCTAAACCAGCATGCTAAATATTTTTTGTCTTTATAAAGCTCTGACATTCTCTATGTTTCTATTCTCGCCCAATTTCGAGGCAATACTGTGGTCTCACTGTTTTTGATTCATCGACAAAGCAAGTCAGTTTGAACATATGATTATTTTTTCATTCTAGGTAGCACATTTCAACCAAACAGTAACTCAGCTGTGAATCCTGATCACTTGAATTATTTTCAGTTTGCTGGAAGAATGATGGGACTTGCAATGTATCACAAACGATTGATTTCTGCTAGTTTCACCAGATCATTCTACAAACACATTCTAGGTACACTGCTTCAACATAACATATTATATTCATTGCTCTCTTTGGTGTATCTGCGATCTAACTGTGCTCTTTAACTGTGGAACTAACCAGCCAACATCTAACTGTGTTTTGCCAGTGATTTAACCGTTTAATTTCAGGCCTAAAGGGAGGGGCGCACCGCAATACCCACACTCAATTTTCTTTTTAAACTTAATTGCTACAAAACAGATTTTGGAACCTTCCCGCGACCGTTATTTTGTCTTTTCTGATTTTCTTAGCTAACTGATCTAGAATTTCAAAATCGACTGCTTTGGAGCTTGGTCTCCGAAAGTTAGATTGGTTGATGAGGCACCTGTCTCCCCTTTTCGTCTGTTTTCCCTATTATTAATATTTGTTACATATATCCACCAATAGGTATCCCTGTGAATTACCAAGACGTTGCATCAATGGATCCCGAGTATGCCAAAAGTCTGCAGGTAATATTACTGTTTATTACCTGACTGACGTTTCAAAAGTGAGGCAATGCAAGAATCCTGCCAATCCAATTGGCTAATCGCACAATTCCCGCGGTTTTCCCGTAGCCTTGTATAATACAATACAAGGACGCGTTTTCGTCGCCACAGCAACTGCTTTAGGCCCGTGAGATTTACAATAAATTTAAGCGAGATAACAGTAACAAAATGCATTTAACTAAACGATGCAAGTCAAAGTTAGAAGCTGTCAGGTAATAGAATTCATACTAACCAGTTTTGTACTTGTACAGAAAAATATAAAGCCCTCAGTCTTAATGCACAGACCTCGCAAGCTCGGTCGGTACTTTCAAGACCTCGGGCTTTATATTTTCCTGTACAACACAAAACCGGTTAGTATGCGCATATGATCTCTTTTTTCGATCGCTTAATTTTATCCCTTTATCGACCTTGTACCGGGTTGAGTACGAAGACTATCACACTTTGAGAGACCACTGCCCTCTGGATATCAAGATTATAATATAGGCAAATACATTATTTAATGGTGGACATGTTCAAATCCATTGAAATAAATGTAGAAAATGTTTTTATACAACGTTAGAAGCCTTCCTTTGAAAATAGAAGCCTTCTTTTGAAAATTTACTTCATTGTGACATTGCTGGAGAACAACAAAAGTGCTGTTTTGAAGCAACCACATATTTTGCGTTTCCTCTACCATAAATCAGCAACAACTTGTCAGGTTGACTCAAACAGGGCCTCAAATTCTAGATTTAAGCAGCTCCTTCGCAGCAGCCACACAAATGGAACACAGACACCATGTATGGTATCAATGAGTTGGAAATTTGTAAAATTAAAGTGTTGTAGCTTCAAGGTAGTGGCATCTTGAACTAGGAATGATCCCGAAGTGAAGTTTCTATGATTTAATGTTTTTGAAATATTTGTTTTCCCTTACAGTGGATACTTGACAATGACATCTCAGATCTTGGCCTGGACTTGACTTTTGCAGTTGAAAGCAAGGAGTTTGGCCAGGTGCAAGCTGTGGCGTTAAAGCCAGGAGGCCATGATATCTTGGTTACTGAAACAAATAAGGTGCCTCTTTTTGGTAATAAATAAATCAGTTGTTTGTACGTGTGGCTATGATTCTTTGAATGTGCACGAAGATTTTGGTTATAAATAAAGCATATAGCCTTGATTCTTTTTGGGCTCTGTTTTTTTCAAAATCAATACAAGAATTAAAGGCAGTTTGTCGTGCATCTGATTGGGCGATAAGGACAATACAAAGAATAGGAGAATTGAATGGCTACTGATCCTAAGACTTCCTACGACCGTAAAAAGTGAGAACGATCAGCCCTCCTTTGTTTCAAGGCAGTCTGTCATGCATCTGATTGGGTGATAAGGACAGGAGAATTGATGGCTACTGATCCTATGACTTCCTACGACCGTAAAAGTGATATCGATTTAGCCTTCTATTATTCGAAATGCACAGATTCACAAACACATCCATTATTTTGAGCACTGACTTTGTTGCGGCCAATCAGATACGTGACAGACTGCCTTAACTTACAGACTTACTTTTGACTGTCAATGGTTTCATTGAATTGAAATGTTTATTTGCAATATTTTTTCCTACCTTATCGAATACATCCTGTCTTTTTCCTTTTACCGATTAAGTAAAAAACCAACGAAGTGAAATGATATTTTCTCAATACTGGTTGTCCCAAAAAGATGTAAACAGATTTGATTCGACAAAGCGATGCAAATTTAGCTTTATTCGATCGCTGGTCATTTTTAAAACCTCCTCGATTGTTGACTTGAACACAGACACCTTATTTGTTGATATTGGTGATTTGAGTGTTGAAATATTAATTTTGGAAATTCAGATTTGCTGTCACCTCGAAACCACAACTCTGGTCATTTGGTGTAAGCAAATTCCTGAAGCTCATCGAAATCAAAATAGAAATCAAAGAAAACTTAAAATACATGAGTTCTAACAAATTTAATATCAAATGATATAATTTTGTTTGTATTTTATCAAAACTATTGTTGATTTATTCTCTGTGCTTCAAGAATGTACTAAAGCCAAAAAAGCTTCTTTGGAGATACAGTTGCCAAAAATAAAACAATTTTCTGTAATTGCAACCAACAATTCACTTTATTGTAGGACGAATATGTTCAATTGGCTGCAGACATGAAGATGACGAAAGCAATCAAACCACAAATTTATAGCTTCTTAGAAGGATTTCATGAGTTTATTCCACATTCATTGGTTGCATTATTTGATGAGTACGAGCTGGTATGTTATCAGGACTTTCTAATAATTTCATGTTAATAATTGATTTACCGTGAAAGCTCTATTTAGCCTCCTCTTTAATACGCCCCTCCCTTCTCAGCCAAAATTGTCAATAAGCCACCTTCTCTATATAGCCCCCCCCCCCACCAACTATATCAAATGCAGGAGGCTACCTAATCTTTTCGTTTATTTAGCTGAACAAGTTTGTATGTTAATTTTTTTCTGATTTGGCATAAAAACTGTGTTGAATTTGGGTATTTAACTCCTGGAAGTTTATGTTGATTCCGCAAATATGGGGTAAAAGAAGTAAAAAGTCATCGTTCATAATCCTTTTCATTTGCTAAACTTTTGGCTCGGAGGGGAAGGGCTTATTAAAGACGGGGGTTAAAATGCAGAGGGGGGGCTAAATAGGACTTTTGCGGTATACCAAGCCTAACAAATGTTTTTAAACTGATATCACCTTGCGATCACCTTTATGACATGTTGGGGAGATGAATTGCTGACTCTATAGTTTTCACACATTGTTTTCCAGCTTTGTTGTGAGCCAGTCAACGTTGTGGCTCACGATGTCATGTGCATCGTATGCGCATGCGATTTTGAGCCCTTTTGGGGGAATTGTTGAGGCTCACAACTTAGCCTGTTCGTATTCCCAACAAGACTAAAGCAGTTCTCATGGACTGACGGGGCTACCGTGCCTAAATAAATAAAAATGAAATGAAATAACACCTAAATGCCATCAAAGATAGCTAGACTAAGTTTGGTCAATCAGGTTATTTCTACCACTTTCCGAAAGTGCAATTTATTGTTTTAGGAACTTGTGCTCTCCGGTGTTCCTGAAATCGATTGTAAAGACTGGAAAGAGAATTCAATGTACCAAGCTGGCTACGATGCTGACTCACAACCTGTAAAGGTAGGAAGTTCATCTTTGTAAGCGGATCTTTAAGTCTTAGGATTTGAATTCTAAAAGGCAATATTGATATTATCTTTGCTGCAGATTTTTATGACCTTTGACAGGTATAACTTTCAAATAGATTGTCTTTCTTCCAAAGGATATTACACTCCTTTTTTTATAAGAATACTATAAATTTTGTCCAGCCTCGATATTCTTAAGAAATTCTCGTTTTGAGCCTGAATATATTCTTAAAGTATTTATGTCAGTCATGCGATTCTCTGTTATGAACATCGCTGCAACTGCTGAAAAATGAGACACAGATATGCCTGCTGAGGCTGGCAATATTCTTATAATATTCTTAAACGATTGGATGATTCTGAGCCTGAATATTCTTATAAACATATTATGCTCTTATAAAAAAGAGTGCAGCACGTTATTGAATGTCTTTACAGAGTTAAATTAAAAACCTTTGGGATCTTTGCCAATTTTTTTATGCCATTTACTTTGCAAATTCGTTTCTTTAAAGTTCATTGCACAGAGGAAGGACATAGATAGGAAAATTTATTTGGAATCTATGCTGGTGTGCCCACGAAGAATTTATTTTTACCCTGCTCCAGAATTTGTCGCTCCAAATGATAACCGATTACAGAAAGAATTGGTGAAAAGTATACTCCAGGAAAATATCCCCTTTTGGCATGCTTTGACCACCTGTTCTAGAAAAATTGCCTTATTTTGATAGCCCGTGCTAAAAAAAAATTGGTGAAAACGATACCCTGAAAAACGGCGCATCTACGTCTGACAAATATATTAAGTACCCCCTCCGACAACAGACCTTCGATTAGATTCATATTCATTCACGTGTGAACTCCTAAACCATGACAAAAACACCGTTTCTCTACCAACAAATTCAAAACAAGGCTTGCATTGCGTTAAAGCAATAAAGAGACACTAGTTTAACTTATTCTCTATCCTTTTTTGGGGACTATCAATTTACTTGTCATTATTAGGAAGCAGAAAGTTCTTATACTTTTCCTCAAAATGGCTATGTCACAAAATTGCAAATGAATACGCATAGGAATGACCGGTTTTTTTTAGCAAACTAAACTTCTGTAGCTAGTTCAATCTTTCTTCTGCAAATTAGAACTTTAGCGCACCCCATGTTTTTCCTGACTCACGCGGTAGATCCTAAACAAAATGCACTGTAGCAATTGACGATTCCATAATAAGTTTCCTTGTTTAATGTTGTCTCCAGTTGTGTGCAGATTTTAAGATTCTTTGAAATTACATTAATTTATTGCTCATTCTTCCTTCGTAGTGGTTTTGGGAAGTGGTTGAAGAACTCGAGCAAGAGGATCGTGCTATCTTATTGCAATTTGTAACTGGAAGGTAGGTTTCCTGTCCTTGATTGGAATGACGGAAAATTGTACCAGATAGAATGCTCTTGACAGAGTACTCCAGAACAAAACACAACCATTGAATTGAACGTTGTTCTGTCGAAATTTATGTTGTTTTTGAAATGAGAGATCAATTTCGTGAGCCTCTTTGATATAGCATTTCTTTTCATCAAATTTTTTGTCAGACAGGTATGTTATTTGATACCAACCCTTCCCCTTTTGTCCGTTATTTGTTTCCTCTGACATTCTTTATGTTTACTTCCTTTTATCGCCTGCTTCCGTTATTTTGCTCATTTCTTTTTTATTTGAAATACTTTATTTAATAAAGTGTATCT
>REGL01000054.1:5917-27322 GCA_004194395.1 Aurelia aurita complex sp. Pacific
ATAGGGTCCAACCTCGTTCCCAAGGGTATCTGTTGTTTTCAATAGGAGGCTAGACGTCAATGTAGGCGTTGAAGTTTACGGAAAACCTTCATTGTCACTGGGTACGAGGTTGGATAGGGTCAAATGTTTGACTATTTCATTATGAGTCCCTGTTGAGCAAGGTTTACTGCAGGGATACAAGGGACTCATCGTCATAAGTCTACGTCGCCTTCCCCTTTGAACTCATCTTAAAGCTAGAATTCGTTGTTGTGAATTGGTCATCCCCAAAATCAAATTCTCGTCAATAACTAATCCTAGTAATTTTTCTGTTACAGCAAGCAGGTGTTTTGTTGACATTAGCTAGTTTCATTTTGACAGTAAGCAGTTTCTGCCACCTAGGAATCATCAGATTTTGAATTCATACTATGTTTAGTGTCGTGTTTTCAAGAACAGGTTTTCTTCTCATCGCAGGAAGCGCCCAACGATGAAAAAATTGCTTTAGAAGAATTTAAGATGAGTGAAAAAGATTTCGATCTTGCTGTGAGGAAATTGTTTGATACGCTACCTGAACTTCAAGCCGTAAGTAAAGTTGTTCCCTTGTGATTCGTCTTTTCATTTCATTTTTTTTGTCATTTCAAAATTCTTTATGCACAGTAGCCCAGCCCGTCAGCAAGACTGATTTTCAGGGGGCCGTGCCAAAATTTTACCAAATATAAGCAGCATTGATATTTGAATTTAATAGAAACTTGCGATACATGTGGAACGAAATCTCGATTCCATACCGGGTGCGCCAAAATAAACTATGCACGTTTGACAGGCCACAATAAATCGTACACTGGACCGATTTTGAATATTTATGACTTATTCGTTAGCAGAAAACCTGAATTAGATACTGAGATCTTTTGCAAATTTTTTCATTTTCAGTCTTCAGAGCTAGAAGCGAGTTTTCTAAGATTTTAGTTTTCGAAAATACTGAAAACGATCAAAAAACATCGATCAAGTTTTCTAAAGAATCCACATGAATGGACAAAGGGAGAACTTTTTCGTGGTGATTTGCAATTTAAAAATCGATGAATTGTAATTTGCTGGGCGAGAGTTCGTACTGAACCCCCAAATCCCCCTGAAAACGTTTTCTCTTCGTTTATTCATGTTGGATCTTTTAAAATTTGATCGACGTTTTTTATCGTTTTCAATGTTTTCGAAAACGAACATTTAAGAAACTTGCTTCTAGCTCTTAAAAACTGAGCAGGGAAAAATTTGCAAAAAGTCCTAGAATCTAATTTATTAAGTCAAAAATCTTTAAAATCGGTCCAGTACACGATTTATTGTGGCCTGCCAAACGTGCATAGTTTATTTTGGCGCACCCGGTATTTCAGAAAGAAAAGCAACTTCGGGGGTGAGACGATATTTGCTGTAAAACATGTATGATCACACAATCATGAAACGTCAGTGGTATAAAATCCTTTTTGATTTGTCTCTTGTTTAGTTGAATGTGTATTGGTCTGATTTCAGTTGTGGTCACAAAACAACTTTCGTGGGTGACTGCAGTGGTAAATCCCAGATGGACAATGATAGAAGTATAGCTGATTAATTCTGGAGATGGGCATTGATCTTTTGATGTCAACAGAACTGACTGCAAGAACTACAGGGTGTCCCTAAAAAATTGTGCCCCGTTTGTCTGAAGATTGCGACAAAATGGCAAGAGATTCTCGCCAAACTTTTGCATTATGGTGGTCTTCAGATGTTCAATTAAAGTTTGCTACCATCCCCATGAAGATCCGTTGAAAAATGATGGAGCTATGACCTTCAGGAGATCAAGTTTGCCCAATGACTGAAACCAGCGGTCGGCCATTTTGTCTTACTATTTTGCAGTGATAAATAGCTGTATGGATTGAAAATGAAACAACAGCCTCCAATGTCATAGCTCTCGTGAAAATGCCAATAATCCTCGGAGAGTTCCACTATTTCTTACCTCACAAAAATTATTTTTTACCTCACGTGAAGATACTTATCACTGCAAAATAGCAAGACAAAATTGCCGACCGCTGGCTTCAGTCATCAGGCAAATTTGGTCTTCTGAAGGTCATAGCTCCATCATTTTTCAACGGATTTTTACGGGAATGGTTGCAAACTTTAATTGAATATCTGAAAAGCAACATCATGCAAAAGTTTGGCGAGAATCTTTTGCCGTTTTGTCGCAATCTTCAGGCAAACGGGGCACAAGTTTTTTGGGACACCCTGTAGAACAAGCCTGGCCGTTGTCCAAATTTTTATCATTACCTTTCAAAGTATCCGTTAAGAGATATAAGCTTACATAAAGTGCCTTCCTTCATACTGTCTTCCCCGTTGCTGCATCCAGTACATGCGCCATATAAAAGAAGGTAATTGCCTTTGTTCCTAAGTTGCGTTGAAGGATAATCATTAACACTTTGAATAGGAGTTAAAGGGTTAAGCGCACCCAGTCCAATCCTGTCATGTTTGATTTAATCCAAATTCATTAAGAGCTTTGATTTAACCCGGTTAACTTAAGTCTAAATGCTATTTGACATTGAATTCCAAATCAACGAAACTGGATTTTCTGGTTTATACCAAATCACTTCCTGATACTATAACTGCGCTGTATTTCACTATGTTTTTGATGTTTTGATGGCTGTGTCTTTCCTGACTGCGCGTTATACCTCTGCAATTCAGGCGCTTTTTCTAATAGCCCTTTAAAGTTGTTGTTTAGTTTAGCTGTAAGGGAGGAGGCTGCTAATTTAGGCTTGCTAACAGGCTATGCTCTAAACATCGCGCTCAATTCAATTTATGTTAAAATGTTTATATTTAATTTATTTAGTTGCCTACTTTTTTCTATATTCCATTGAAAAGTGTAAAGGATGTATTACTAATGGGCATTTTTACCTTAGGCAAGTGGCACTAAAGTGCAGGCACAGTTTTTGACACTGTGGGGACACTTATACTGATTTTTAGATGTTTCATTTAGTCTGTGTGATAACATACATTGCAGCAGAATTGTTGCTTTTCTGCATTGCTGCAGAATTGTTGCTTTTTGTTGCTACACTGGAAAACTTATATTTTCTACCGTATGAAGGAAATATTTTTTTCCCTGTCTCTAGGCCTCATTAACATGTGCGAGCGCCGCTCGCAGGCACATAATTTCCTTACATATTAATTGCTCGCACCTTTACTATTCTCATTATGCTGTGATTGCAGACACATTTTTAAAAATAGCTTTGATTGACGGACTTGTCGCTATAAACACACAAACGCAACATTGGACACTGTAATCTATGGAAAGAAAAACTGTTTAACTCTCGTAAAAGAACCACAACCGAATTAACCTGTGGAACATTTTGCACATTTTTCCGTCGGCACATTTTTCCCAACCGTTTGCTCGCAAGCACACAATATTTTTAATGAGGCTTGGTTAAACCTACCAACTACATTATTTATACACTTTTTATACACTTTGCTAATAGCTGTATAGATCAAATTGATTGTAGTTTTATTTTAGATTTACGTGTAAATTTAGCTAGTTTCTTTTCGTTTGTAAGTTTTTTAACAGGGTACATTGTAAAACAGTATAACTGAATGTTTTACCCTGCATAAATATTGTAAAATAAGAAATAAGAAAAATAAGAACTTACATATTCCTTGTCGCGAACTGAATGTCTGCAACTTATGACATCGTTATTTTGTAACTAGTTTGACCCTTTCACTTTCTCACGTCGATGTTCGTTCCTTGTTTTTTTTTCAAGCGATCAGATCTGACAATATTTTTTTTATTCTTCAGGATTAAANCCGTGTAAACACTGTATCACGATCGAAATCCCCTAAAATTCGATCCCACAATCTCGATCCTGAAAAGTGTGCCGTGTAAACGCTTCTTGGGATCACGATCCCGTTCGAAATCCTTTGAGCACGCGCAGTAGATACAACCGCCATTTTTTCTATTGTTGTTGTAGTGTTTCTAGGCTCCGTAACTATGCGCAATACGCATGTGCGAATGGATCGCGATCCTGATCCGTTTTCGTTTGACGCCCGTGTAAGCGCAACTCGAACGCGATCTCGATCCTTGTGGATCACGATCTGGATCACGATCCCGTATCTTTTGCTCCGTGTAAACTGGGTTTAATAGTATTGCGAGCAGAATTTTTGATAATGTGGTTTGAGAGATAATCAGGTGCGACAGTATTAAATAATTTAAACATAATTGTTGCTGTCTCACTTCTATAAATTTTTGCTCGCTATAGGGCGAAACTGCTGAGGATGAAATGTTCTGAAAAGTTTTACTAGTTGTGTCTGTGTTTGGAGGAACAGTAAATATTCAAGGGGCGCGTCACTCTGTAATATCTCGTACAACTCTGGCAAAAATCCTTTTGTTTACAAGGAAAAGCCATAAAAAATCACCAACAATCCTATTGTTTTAAAACTCTCATGCGCCTTTTCGGAACAGTGATATACCCTTCACAAATATTTGTGCAGGATGTGATAATTTTTTCTTCCCTTGCAGAAGAGTCATTCTGGCAGAAGCAAGTCACCATTTAGGGAGACCCGGTAAGTGAAACCCAGCATCTCTTCATTGTGCTTTTGTCAGTGTTGGCATCACTTAATAATAATAATAATAATAAAACCATATATACCGGGTGACCCAGAAAAAAGTGACCCAACTCAATCTGTTATAAAAAAGAACGTAAGTGGCCGATTGAAATATTTCAAACGTTGTTCTGTCGCTAAAAGACTAGCCTACATTATGAGTATTTTTTGTAATTCTTTTGGGCACGGTAAAGTTCCCAAGTTAAGGATTTCGAGGAAAAGGGCAGGCTTGAAATCCTCAAAAAGTAATCAAAAACAGGGGATCGATTTAAAGCCATTGCAGATCTTCAAAACGACTAGCAGCGTGTTTCATTTTGCCTGAGAATATCTTTAAGTACCTAGGAACTATAAACTTGCTCTGAAGACTTCCGACTGGGTTGCCAATTCCCAGGTTGAAATGAAACACGCTCCTCGTTGTTTTGAAGATTTGAAATGGCTGTAAATCGATCCTCTGTTTTGGACAACTTTTTGAGGATTTCAGGCATGCCCTTTTCCTCGAAATCTGTAATTTTGGAAATTTACCGTGCCGAAAAAAATTGCGAAAAATACTCATAATGTAGGCTAGTCTTTTAGCGACACAACAACGTTTGAAATATTTCAATCGGCCACTTACTTAATTTTCTGTAACAGATTGCGTTGGGTCACTTTTTTCTGGGTCACCCGGTATAGATGTAAACTTGTTGAGCAAAGTGAATTTGCTGCTATCAACCAAGGACCTGTCAACCTAGTGTACCTAAAATATATAATTAACAACAAATAAAGTTTACAAGTTATTTAAAATGATGAAATTTAAAGAAAATCTTAAAAGTCAAAATCCTTGGAGTAACTCTTGAACCTTAGTATTGATGTTTCACTCATCAGGTTCTTAGGAACTTCATTGAATATTTTTGCACCTTCGGAATGCAAACGCTTTCCGTCCTGCTTCAGATTTTACTTTTGGAAGCAGTAAACTGCGTTCATTTCCACGAGCTGCTTTGTGTTGTTTTATACGCTGAAAGTATTCCATAAAGCCAGGCGGTGCAAGACCGTTCAACCATTTAAAGACCTCAATTTCACACATTCTATTTCTGATATGGTTTACCGATGGTAGTTTTACACTATTTCTTCTGCCATTTATAATCTTTAAAGATCGTGTTTGGATGTGCTCGAATAGTTGTTTCTTAGATGGTGACAAGTCTTTAAAAAATGTTGTTGCAGTAGATTACAAGTGGCAGTATCATAACTCTTTGTATTTTTTTCTGCTGTATGAGGGGTCAAGTCCGGTTTCATCTTTGGCAATAATTTGATTCACGAGCTTACCTTAGACTACAGGGTGAGTCCGAAAAATGCATCCACTTTTTTGAAAAATGGTAATAAAAAACTATAACACCAATAGGAAAAGTCAAGTCTCGGTCACCTGACTGAAGGTTAAGCTTAATTTTTAAAATCTATTTATAATTTACAATGCATCATCTTAATCTCAAATGTAGAATTTCCGGGAACTATATTTCGTGGGCTGTGCCACAGCTATAATTGATTGGCTCCATTTAATCCTTGTTCAACAATTCAAATGGTAAAACAGAAAAAACAGTGTTTTTCTTAGGTCAGGCATTGCTTTCTAATGATACGAAAACTGTTGAAATGTAATCATGCTTTTCTATCAATGCTGAGCATGAAAATTCTAAATTGATATGACAGTGAACAACCCATGTTTCACTGTTTCTTGAAAAATTGAGAAATTGAAGTTTGGGCTAATTACTAATTTTAGAAGGATAAAATGCATCTAAAATTATTAAAAATATTGAAAAGTAAATTGGAGCCTTAGTAGGGTTATGGAATTAAAATTCTATACCTGGTTGTATACAGTAAAAACCCGCACATAAGAACCTTCATCTATTAAGAACCTACAGCCTGGAATAATATATTTTGTACCCAATAAATAAGAACCATTTCAGGCTGATATCTTAACTAGGTTCTTAATAAAGTGTTTCATTTATTCATTGGGAAACAAATGCAATCTGTTTGCCAATCAACCTCTTTCGTGAAGTCCAAAACATTACTTACAGAACTGTGATTGCAAACTGGCCTGCAAACTGCAAACTGGGTAAGCTAGGGTTGAAGTGGATAGGGCCAAGATGTTACCTAAATTTGGCTAAGATTTAGATTCACACATTTTCCTATGTTAAGAACCTACATCCTGATTACTGGATGGGCCTCATTGCATAAGAACCTAAACAGGCTGAGTTCAAAATCTTAGGTTCTTATGTGCGGGTTTTTACTGTATATAGGTAATAATGTATGATATTTCAAACAGTGCATCCATGTTCTGACTCGGCCCAGTACATTCTTTATATACCTTATTAATTTGTATCTGATTCCGTTTGGTTTCTTTCTCTCATATCCATCTTTGTTTTTATTAATATCATATTTCAATTATATTTAATTTTTGTCACAGATCGTTATTTAGAACTGACTCCGAAGAGCAAGGCATAAAGGAAATCCCACAAGTAGCCGGCCCCGTCTCTTCTTACTCATTGTTTGATTCCACGTGGAGTGTTCCATTCAATAGATCTCCGATCAAAGGTAGGCTACAGAACTGAATAATTTTACCGTCTGCTGGGTGAGCCAGAAAAATGTTTCCACATTTGAAAATTAATAGCTCTAGGAGTACTCGTTGGATTGGAATAAACCTAATTCTACTTGCTAGCCGAGAGTATAAAGTATTTATTTGTATGACAACTCCGATTTAACGAAAAGCTCTTCGTTGCGAAATGCCTGAATTGGTGCTTAAAACACTCGAACAGAACAATAAAGACAGTATAATTTTCACAGGTAACAGATTCACAGGTTGACAGCCCTGAAGAAGTCCTGCATGGCAGGACGAAATATTGGCAAAAAATAAATTAATCATATTTGCTGTTGTTTTTTGTCGTGTTACGGTGTTTCTGCCTTTAAATTTATTCATTTTTTCGTCATCGCAAGCATCTTCGGATCCGGCAATCGACGTTGGTATCGTGGCCTTTACTTTTTCAAATTATTTTAACAGATATTGCCTGCAAATTTATTGCCATGGGATTGAAAATCTTAATATTTGTTTGAAAAAGTTTAAGTTTTAATTATTCTCTGTAAGAAGATTCTACGATTTTATAAAGTGTTTTGGGCCCTTTTCGGGCATTTCCGCAACTAACAGATTTTCGTACAGTCGAATTGACCTATATTTGTATTGCCCATAAAACAAGAGAAAATGTACACAAACACTTCAGTCCTTCGTCTTCGATTCATCAAATCCATCCAGTACTCTTGGTGCCAAGAATTTTTCAAAAGTGGCAGCTTTGTTTTGGCTCACCTGGTATTTCGTCAGTTCCTACTCTTGTCTAAGAAAAAGGAGCCCTTTAATTACAGCTATCATTAATTAGATTTATTTTGCTTGAGTGGCCTGGTAGGTCAGTCATTTTTTATCCTCATAAGATTTAGTCGATACGAAATGATGCCATAAGGAGTATATGATATACATGGCGACCACCGGGTGCGCCAGAAAATTTTTTTTATAAAAATTCTCGCTTTCAAAAATTCATAGCATCAAAAGCACTTGACAGATTTTTATGATTTAAACTTTAATCAAAGGACGAAAGACCAAAATATTTTTGTCATTTTTCTCGCAGTTTTATGAGCAC
This sequence comes from Aurelia aurita complex sp. Pacific, assembly GCA_004194395.1. Taxonomy (NCBI): domain Eukaryota; kingdom Metazoa; phylum Cnidaria; class Scyphozoa; order Semaeostomeae; family Ulmaridae; genus Aurelia; species Aurelia aurita complex sp. Pacific. The sequence continues at coordinate 14,146 of REGL01000054.1, forward strand.
TGAAAGTGTAGGTAAATTCGTCTTTAGGGAGATATCTTTGTTGCAAAATGCCACAAAAAATGCTTAAACATTGAGCAAATCTTAGGGAATCTCCTCGCACAGAACAAACGTAAGTGCATTTCACCTTCAGGAGTTATAAGAAATATATTTTCGAACAAATACCGAGTTTGTCAATAAATGTGCTGACATCGTCTCTCATGAAAAATTGTACTTTCTTCATTGTCCTGTACGAAAATTTTCTTCATGATTTGGTCAAGGGTTTCAGACCTTTTTCATGCATGTCACAACCATGAAATTTGTCTTTATAAATGCGCGAGAAAAATTACAAAAATACTTCGATCTCTCGGCCATCAAGCAGACTTAGCAGCAGAATTCATTGCAATTCATCAAGTACTCTGGGTGCTATGAAGCTTCAAATGTGGGAAATTCATCCTGGCTCACCCGTTGTGTAGCTATTGATTTTTTCCACTTTAAAACTCTGGGAATCTCACGTCTGAATGAACGTCTAAACGAAAGAAACGTCTGAAGGCAAGGCCATCTTGTTCCTAATACTACATGTCCTAAACAACAACAAGAACTAAGACAATCACAGCAACTAAGAAAACAACTACAACAATAACATTTTTCTCTCTATTTCTATTTATTTCTGTTTCTATTTTTACTATTAAGTGCAGCCCCGTCAGTTCTATAGGACTGCTTTTCAGGGGGCTGTGGCAAAAATTAATAAAACAAAAATTAATAGGAAAAACTAAATGCAAAAATTAGAAAAATTAGTATGATTATAATTTTTCACTAATTTTCTCAGCTGATTCCATATACCTTTCTTCCCATTGCTTGTTCTTGTTTTCCTCAAAGGTAATAAAAGATCAGTTTCAGTATTTCGCAGTTGCCTGATATTTCGAGAAGAATTTTGACGAACAGTTTGGAAAGATATTCTGGAGCAAGACCATATAGTGATTTTTACATGGTTATGGCAGTTTCATTTCTAATAATACCACTTATAGTCTGGTCACCCCACAGTTCCTTATGCGGAACAGCAATAACTTAAATGAGGCTCTACGATGCCCCGATACATTTTACTCAGGGTATTGAGGAAAAAATTTCCTGAAATACTTCTGAATTTCATCTGCATCTGGTGCTCTGCAGGCAATGTTTTTGTTCAGGCAGGCAATTGGTCCTGTTTCAAATTTCGCCTCCCCCTTGCTTTTATCATTTGTAGGCTATTTTTTTGCTCATTGCAAGCTAATAAAATGTCTTTTAAGCTAATAACATGTTTTTTCAATCGCAGAATCACCAGCAGAAGACCAAGGCTATCCAGAACTCTTTGAAAAACTTGCAATGAAACAAGAAATCAATACTCCAACGGCCCCCTTCCCTGACGATGGAACCAACTCCAAAACAACTGATGTTTTCCCAGCCTCGTCCAGATCTGTCAACATCGGCGTATTCCCTTCATCTGCGACAGCTAGCCATGCCCAACCACGACAACAACAGCAGCAGCAGCAGCAACAACAGCAGCAGCAACAACAACAGCAGCAACAACAACAACATCAGCAGCCAAAACTCGTTAATCGCCCCCGGCCTATGTCCCCAATGGGAAGTGCCGTCCCAAACCATCCCGTTCAGAACCAGCTTTCTCGTTTACCCATCAACTCCCCACTTATGCCCCCTGCCAGCTTCTATAACAATCAGCCAACCATACCCCCTAGCCGACTGGTGATGCCCCCAAGAGGTGACGCCCAAATGGTCCATGGAGGAATGAATCATCCAGTTTTCAACAATACCCCATCACCCATAGCGATGACCCAGCATCCCCTGTCATTCGTGGGTCCTGTTGCCCCTGTCCCAATAGCTATTCATCAAGGTATGCCCCATCATGGTAACTTTGCTGGTTTTGTCCAGCCAGTTGTCACAAATGGTGCAGTTTTTGGTGCAATTGGACAAACACCAAGATCCCAGTACCAGAACCATAATAATCATCAGCATTTGACGAATCAGTCGAATGCCACACCCCCTGGATCCCCAGGGATGGCGAGAAATGTCAATCAAGGCAATCAGGTAGGTATTCCGTTAATTTTTGCATTATCTCTGCAGTCATATTGCAGCTTTAATTGTTAACTTTGAATTTTAGTTTTCACATCGAGCGATTGTTATCAGACATTCCATATTGTGAACAGACTTTGACGACAAGGCAGTTCAAGAAAAGCAAAAAGCTTTATTAAGCGTTTATTATAGCATGCAAACAGCATGACATGGTTTTCTGCAGTTTGTTTATCACATTTTATTCTTTACGAATCTTCACCGGACCAAAGAAGATTAGTGATATCCCTAGCAATTGTGCTTTTATACCGCTTCAATGTAAACATTCATGTATTTTCCTTTTGGTGACCAATTTTAGACCTCCCAAGTATAAATATAAAGCCCTTGGACGTATTTACGCCTGCCTATCCCCATTTGACTTTCCAAGAAAGCCATCCTGAAAATTTTTTATTGGTTTTTCCAATAATAATTACACGACAAGCTTGATTTATTTCACTTTTCCGCATTTTATTCTTAGATTGAGCATAAGTTGTAAATCTTTGAAGGGCATATGTGATGAACCTGATTGGTTCATGCAGTACAATTCTCTCTATTGTTTATTACAAAGCCACAGGATCGAAGCTGAATTTTTATTGCAATAAAAATTCATGAAGCAGAAATAAAAGGTCACGAAACAATGGAATTCCACTCCAAACTTCTTTGCTGTATTAACCAATTGCTAACGTGACATATGTCCTTTAAAAAAGTGGGTGTAAAATTATATGATCTATTTCTTAGAATTCCATTCAGCCTTGGAATGGGAGGGATTTGAAAGAAACTTCAGCTAATTTTCTATGATTCTACAGTTCGACTTTTCAGAATTTTTCACTTCGTTCAGAATTAGGGTTGTCTTCTTTTTTAAGAATTCGAGAAATGTTTTGAAAAGAAACCATCGTAATGTCTAATTTTTTTTGAAGAAACATGGAGTCTTTTTCAAGGAAGCCATAGTTTATGAATATCTACAATATCGTACCAAGCAGAGGTCTATCACTCTTCTGGTTTACGATTTAGAAATTTGATGAGGTCACGTCCAGAAATAAGTTCAAATATGAAATAAGCTGTAAGTTCGAAAAATATCCAAGATTTCTGGAAAGTCCAACTGTAGAATTATAGCAAAGTAGCGAAATTTCCTTTCAGGCCATTCAGTTGAAAGAAACAGGCCATCTAATTTTACATCAACCTTTTTAAGAGATTTAGAACACTTTGTCATTATCATGAATTTGTTGCGAAGTTTTTACAAATATTCTAAACTATGGATAACTTTTTGATCCTATGGATGAAATACACACGTTTTGTAAATGTTTTGTACACACGTTCGATGATTTCTTCACTCAACAGTCCATTTGGAGCTCAAACTATGGCATTGGACATGGAGCCATGTCTCCTCTGGAACAACTGTTGAATGACCAAAAGAGGAGCCAAAGACCACCGCAGCCTCGCAAATAGTCTCATGAGAGCGAGGCTTGATAGATGGCCGTTAACTGTCCCATGATGCATTTGATCAAAGGATCAACTTACTTGCTCAGCTTAGCCAATGCCTGGCATAAGACACAGGATTACAAAGGAGATAGATTCCAGGTTACAGCACAAGAAAGATTTGAGCTAGCGTTTAGAGTTTCGTGGTTGGTTGAATTGAATGCAATGAAGTGAATTGATTTGGATCCGGTTAAAGACCTTGGGAGGGATTTATAATTGAATTGGATTGTTTGATAGGAGATTTGATTCAGTTGAAGTGAATGTAAGTGTTCCTTTCATTTTTGCTCGTTATTAGAGTCGCTACCTTTATTAGAAGGCACGCAGATTTAAACCTTGTATAGAGTGTTTACTTGATATTTTGGAACAATGATTTACCTTTTAAAGCCAGTTTCCCCCTTAAATGCTGCCTATAGATTTTTTCACAAATATTACGTACACCAATCTGCTTGGGGACAAACTGCCTTTAATTAAGAAGCAGAAATCAGGATTTTAAATCGTGAACGAAGTCGTTTGTATATATTTTAAGTTTTTTGTGGATACACTATTCGTGATCCACCAACATTAAAATGCCTTACCTTCAGTTTCGAAAACTTATCTAAAATTTTTTTTGAATGATGAACGTTGCTTGTAGCGAAATATCGAGTGCATCATACGTTGTTTTGCTTTAAAGGATTGGACAACTTATTTTACGGACAGTTCCGCAATGGACAGCTTATTGAACAAAAAAGTCACGAGTCGAACTGAACTCTGTAGCAAGCCTTGTACGGGGTGAAGAAGAACAACAGCGCCCGTTTAAAGGCCATTGGAAGTGCAAAAACAAAACCTGCCCTTTCAAACCTCTCGGGGAAGGATTTTAGCACAAACAGGGAAAATTTCCTAGGTACCGGGACTAGGACTTCTGACAGAGAAAACTACTACCGTGTGAATGAAAAAGAATCTCAATTTGAAAGGCCACTGCTCCCTGCATATCAATACGATAATATTGGCAAATACAGGGTGAGTCAGGAAAAGAATCCCCGTTTTAAAGGTCACGGCACCCTGGATATCAAGACAATGATATCCGCAAATACATAGTTTAATGGTAAAAATGTTCAAATCTACTATAAGATTTACCTGACTGAAATCGCCCTCTCCATTCTGAAATTATGAGGGATTTTCTCTAGAAAGCCTCTTCAAAAAACCTTCAAAACGTGCCAAAAATCATGAACAAATTTCCCTTACGTTTCTGCCTTACAATGGCCTTACAGCAATGACTTGTGGACGCTTTAGCACGTGCTATCCTCTTGGGAGGATGAACAAGTCCTCCCCCTGGTATCGATGGCCTATTCAGGGGGATTCCATTCTCCCAAGAGGACAAAATACATGAATTTATGTGAGTGTCATCAAATTTAGGAAGGAAAATTTGCTCATTGTTTTCGTTCGTTTTTGCAGGTTTTTGGAAGGGGCTTTCTGCAGAAAATCACCCATATCCACGGGAAGGAATGGCCGATTAAGGCCGGGTAAATTACTGAACCTAGTTGAACATATTTGCAATAAAGCAAGACAGTTTTTGGTATTATTGCTTTGATATTCATGGAGCTGTGGCCTTCCAAGCGGGGATTCTTTTTTCTGACTCACCCGGTATATTGTTTGATGGTGGACATGTTCAAATAAATTTTAGAATTTATACCTGATTGAGATCGGCCACACTATTCTGATATCATGAAGGAGTTTCTTGAGAATTCCCCTTTATGACACCTTTAGAACAGGCCTCAAATCACGCCCAAATTTTCCTAATATCTCAGCCTTACAGCAATGGCTTTTATGTTTTAAAGAATCCAACGCAACGTTCTTCCGCTTTCACAGCTTTGCGCGTTTGTATAGACAATTCAGTTTGCAACATTTAATTCCTTAAGAATATAGTCGTAGTATTCGTGAAACGATAATTAGGGGACTAAGGTAGTCATACTTGTAGGCCGTACCGGCTGGGTCAGAAAATGTTTGAATGTTCAGATGCCTGTAGCTCCCAAACAATTTATCAGATTCCTATATTCTGATAATACCTGTGTAGCTAGCATATCAACTTAGATGGAAAAAAAATCAGTTTGTCAATGTCGGTCGGATTGTTCTCAAATTGAAAGTGATTTTATAAAATTATTTCTTCTCAAAGTTCTTCAAAACCAGCATAAAATCCTTGATCACATTTTCCAGCAATCTAACCCCGCTGCTACCAAAATAAAATTATATCTGTCTACAGGGTGTCCCATAAAAATTGTTCGAAGTTTGATTAAATATTAAAAGTCAACGATAAAAAGTACAGGTTTCTGGTTAAACATTTCTGTTCCTAAGATTATAAATTGATTTTTGACGCCAGAATCTTCTTGCGAATCCGCTAAGAATTCACGGAGTTACAAGCTTTTGAAGTTCAAGTCTGTGCGAAAGCTGAAACCAGACGCCCCTAACTGAATTGTTTTGGAAAAAGATGTCCCAAAATCGAGTTAAAAGAAGACTGTCCAATGTTTAACATCTTGCCGATGTAAGAGCAAACCAAATAGGACTTCAAAAGTAATTTAATTCTTGTAACCGTTGCCAAAATTTAGTTAAGAATGCAAGGATCAAAAGACATGCAATGAAAACTTAATCGATGAGAGACGGGGCCATTCCAAATTGTGCTCAACAGAATTTCTCCAAGCATCCATAACTTTGATTCAACGTAAGAGAGAGCTAATTTATCGAAAGTGCTTTTCAAATTCCATTTGACTTGGTTTGAATAAACGAGATGCTACTTTCACAAAATATGCAATTTAGGGGCGTCTGGTTTCAGCTTTCGCACAAATTTGAACTTCAAAAGCTCGTAACTCCATGAATATTTAGCCGTTTTGCCAGCTTCTAGTGTCTAAAATTAATTCAAAAATCTCAGCAATATGATTATTTTACCATAGAATCTGTTCATTATTTCGTTATTTTTAGATATTTCATCAAACGTCGAACAATTTTTTTGGGACACCCTGTATATTATAACTCGAATATATACTAAAGTGCGTCTGAAATTAGATGTCGCCTGAGATTTGCGGTAACGCAAAATTCATTTGCAAAACACTTCTATTGTTATTCACGGGTATTTGTAGGTGACATCTAATTTGTCAGTTTGACAGAATCGGCCATATCGTTCTCAAATGGCGAGCGACTTTATAGAAATTTTTCATCTCAGAATCCTCCAAAACAGGCCTCAAATCCTTGATCAAATTTGCTATCATTCCAGCCTTATGATGATACAAACCAAGCGAAAAAAGCTGAATGGCAATCCCTAGTGTAGAGGATTATACAGCAACAAGGACAGATCTTTAAGACAATAGCGTGAGTTGCTTTTGATTGACACCGCAATTCAAAGCAATTAACGATCGCAGACAACGGTAGTTCTCTCAACCAGCAATTCAAAACAAGCAAAGCCGCAAAAGTTTCTCTGACACTCAAGTAGCTGGCTCGCTCGTTGTGCATTCCAGAATTGTTTTTAAGAGCAAACATGAGCATAGATCGAAAGAAGAAGGCATAAGCGTACGAGCCGGTGTGGCCAGGGGCGGCAGCCCCCCCCCCAACGTTGGGAAAATTATCCAAAATCAGCCCCAATCAGGCAAAATCTGCCCTCAGTTGGTCAAAAATGTTGGTAAACAATGGACTTCGTGTCGGGCAGCCCCCCCCCCCTTGATTTTTCTTTCCGTATGCCTATGGCAGAAGGATATATCTACACATCTGCCACGAGAATTTAATTTACTTGGCTAAAAAGCCGATTGGGAGGCGATTCAATTCTCTTATATTTTTGGTGTAATTGAAAACTTACTGCTCAGCTTCTGAACCAAAGAAATACGATGCCCGAGGTAGATGTGCAGATGCATCCTTCTTCTTTCGATACATGCTCATGTTTGCTCTTGAAAACAATTTTTGAATTACACAACCAGCTACCTGGCGCTAGCTACCTGGGTTTTAGAGAAACTTCCGCGGCTTCGTTGGTTTTGAATCACTGGTTGAGGGAATTTCCTTTATCGGCAATCACTAATCGCTTTGAATTCAGGTGTCAACAAAAGCAACTACAGCTATTGTGTTACAAAATTTGTCCCTGTTTCATACAGCAGCCTCTTTATTCTTTGTAAATATTCGAGCTATAATAATACAGACCGATCGACTTTTATTTTGTTAGTTGCGGGGTTAGATTGCGGAATAATTTGATCAAGGATTTTATGCTGCTTTTGCAGTATTTTGAGAAGAATAATTTATTAAAGGGGCTCCGTCGTCAAAATGTAAACAAGACGATGATTTTTGCAGTTTTTTGAAAGGTGATATCACACAGGATTTTCGTATTTTTTTAAAATGAAAGTTGCTGTTTGGGCATTAATCCTTGCACTTCACTAAGGAACAAACCGAACATTCATATCTTCTACGATTGCTCGGATACAAGTGGATTTTTAGCGGTCACTTTTTTGTGAGCAAACCAAACAAACTGCAGAGAACAATGGATGAACAATGGATAGTCCCCGACACGTGCAAGTTTACGGATTCGTTTACTGCGTCTGGTAAATGGATTGAGCGCTACAGTCTTTTAAACGTCTAAACATTTGTTCGACTCAGCTGGTAGGATTTCAAGGTTATTAGATATAATTGTTATCGTCGTTAGTTGTATTTTTGCGAGTTTGTTATTGAATTTAGTCATGTAATAAGTCAGATTAAGCCTTCAGTAGCCATTTGAAATCATTTGTGCTCTGCGTAGTGGCAAGCTACTTTACCACGCAATCATTATCGGGACGCCCATCGGCATATCCAGGGAAGGAATGATACACGTATTTTCATAACAAACTAAGAACTTGAGCCAGTGCTGAAAGTTTCTTGAAATTGTACCAGATTTTCTGCTGTTCCTGTGGTTAAATCTGTAGTTAAAAGATTGTTTAACTTTTCTTTATTTAAATTTCTAATTAGATGCGCTGTAGGGATTTGCTTAGGCCAAAAAACGAAAGCTCTGGTTTGGAGGTGATGGCAAATTTGAATTTTCAAGATTAATATTTTCACACTCGCCATTATCAACGAACAAGGTATCTATGTGCAAGAAAAAAAAAAAAAAAAAAAAAAAAATGATCGAAGTTGATATGTTAGCTACACAGGTATCACCAGTTTCTTGGAATCTGGTAATGCGTCTGGTAAATGGATTGAGCGCTACAGTTTTTTAAACGTCTAAACATTTGTTCGACTCAGCTGGTAGGATTTCAAGGTTATTAGATATAATTGTTATCGTCGTTAGTTGTATTTTTGCGAGTTTGTTATTGAATTTAGTCATGTAATAAGTCAGATTAAGCCTTCAGTAGCCATTTGAAATCATTTGTGCTCTGCGTGGTGGCAAGCTACTTTACCACGCAATCACTATCGGGACGCCCATCGGCATATCCAGGGAAGGAATGATACACGTATTTTCATAACAAACTAAGAACTTGAGCCAGTGCTGAAAGTTTCTTGAAATTGTACCAGATTTTCTGCTGTTCCTGTGGTTAAATCTGTAGTTAAAAGATTGTTTAACTTTTCTTTATTTAAATTTCTAATTAGATGCGCTGTAGGGATTTGCTTAGGCCAAAAAACGAAAGCTCTGGTTTGGAGGTGATGGCAAATTTGAATTTTCAAGATTAATATTTTCACACTCGCCATTATCAACGAACAAGGTATCTATGTGCAAGTTAGCTCTTGAGGAACGTTATGAAAACAACCAACCATTGTATAAAGGTAAATTTTCATAGCTATGTTCAACCAAATCTTTTTGCTTTTTTGGGACACCTGGTATCATCTGCACGTTTTGTTATATAAGAAACTGGTTTATAAGAAACTATTACTACGATGATCTAAAATTTAAGAAACTCTAGCACTACGTTCATGCACAATTAAGAAACTCTAAGTTTTCTTTCTAGAATGAAAGTCGGTCCCTTCATATTTTTTAACTTTTTATTGCAAAAAAATGTTAATATATTGCTTAATGTGCATGGCTTATTCGTGGTGAAAATATCAATGCAAGATGCAAGCCCTTTCTCGAAAAGAAGGCTCAACTTCGAACTATAACGCAATGTTAGCCCCCTCCAAAAAAATAAGAAACTAATTAAGAAACTCTTACTACTAAAACACCGACATTTTCATGCGAAATTAAGAACATTTTAGTACTAAGTGCTGATCCAAGTTTCTTATAAAAAAACGTGTATTCTCAAGGCTGTTGCGCAGGCACGCAATACCTTGTTCCCTATGATAATCATCTACAACATTAGCAGTGGTCTGTTTCGTTTACCAAAAACCGGATGAGTAAAGACATTTATTCATTTGAAAGCTTGTAGCTCTCTCATCATTCATCTGATTCCAATAAACTGAGAATACCGTGCCCGTGTAGCTAACACATCAACTTAGATGCACAATTTATTTGGTCAAAATAGGTCGTATCGTTCTCAGGGTACAGGGGATTTTTAAAAAGGCTGCCTCTCAAAATACTTCAAAACGGGCCTGAAGTCATTGATAGAATTTCCTCGCAATTTGCCCAACGGCTGTGACAGTCAAATTCTTTCTGTTTATTAGATTATCAGAAAATTATAAGAAACTCTAAGTACTCAGAATCGGATCCTTTCAAGAAACTTCCAGTACTGGCTTAAATTCTTAATTTCTTATCATAAGATATGTGAATACTATCAAGCTCACTTGCTCCTTTGCATTGTAGCTTGCCAGTTGTAATTACAAATGTCTTTTCAGTTGATTTTCAACAGTTTTTCATTTCTCTAAGCTCGTTTAAGAGCTCATTGTAGCTTGGAAACATCATAAGTCGACTAGTGTATTATTATCTTCCTCTGCCTGGTGAGTCAAAAAAGGTTAACACGTTTGGCAAGGTGTGAGATAAAAGATGCGTCGCCGATATTCAAAGCTGAAATGTTAATCTATCAGTCAAAGGCTACCTTAGCTGTGAAAACGTTATTTGTTAAATCTCACTCATCCTTTAGACCTACCGGGTGAGTCAGAAAAAAGAATCCCCGTTTGAAAGGTCACGGCTCCCTTGGTATCAAGGCAATGATATCGGCAAATATATAGTTTAATGGTAGAAATGTTCAAATCTATTATAAAATTTACCTGACTGAAATCGGCCACTCCATTCTGAAATTATGAGGGATTTTCTCGAGAAAGCCTCTTCAAAAAACCTTCAAAACGTGCCCAAAATCATGAACAAATTTCCCTGACATTTCTGCCTTACAGCAATGACTTGTGAATGCTTTAGCACGTGCTATCCTCTTGGGAGGATGAACAAGTCCTCCCCCTGGTATCGATGATCTATTCAGGGGGGTTCCATTCTCCCAAGAGGACAAAATACATGAATTTATGTGAGTGTCATCAATTTTAGGAAGGAAAATGTGCTCATTGTTTTTTGTTCGTTTTTGCAGGTTTTTGGAGGGGGCTTTCTGCTGAAAATCACCCGTATCCACACGGGAAGGAATGGCCGATTAAGGCCGGGTAAATTACTGAACCTAATTGAACATATTGGCAATAAAACAAGAAATTTTTCAATATCATTGCTTTGGTATCCATGGAGCAGTGGCCTTCCAAACGGGGATTCTTTATTCTGACTCACTCGATAGAAATAACGAAAATGCTGGCAAGGGAATTTTAAATTCTTGTTCATGATTTTCTTGCCATTGAAATTAATATTCTATTTGTGAAAGTGACAATTGTACCGGGTGTGCCAAAAAAGTACTCACGTTTGAAAATTCACCAAAATTTGATTACATGGCCGATCTTCAATTTTCTTTTTTTGACAAGTAGATCAAGGACCAAATTATTTTCCAAGACATCGCTGATCTAGTAATTAGTTTAAAAAATAAGAGAATTTAACTGTTTTAGGGCTTCCTTGTTTTAAATCATACTGCTAAAAGCACTGACGATTGACAGATCAATTTCTTTGTGCATGTAAAACTTTTTGTTTGGTCATAAATGACAGAAATAAATGCACACTATCATTGGAGACGTCAATGATGATAAAACAATCTGAAAAATTTGAGTCTTATGCAAGATCGAGTATTTTGCTTAAAAACTATAGCTCAAACTTAAGGTTGTTCAACGTGTAATTTTTCTACCTGCACGCCAAAAGCAGACATTTTATCATCTGTGAAAATATTTTGGGTCAAAGCAATTCAAAAAGAAAATTTTATGAAAGGTTTGATGATCAATTTCTGGTGACTTTTTAAACAGGAGTACTTTTTTGGGACAACCGGTGTAAAATTTCAATTTCAATGACAAGAAAAGAATGGACCAGAATGGAAGCTGGAATTATCGTTCCTACGCAAACCCCTTATTATTAGTATTTTCCTAATATCTGGGTTTAAAAGATGAGTGATTCTACCATTATTTTCTTATCCATCACTTCGTGATGGAGCCGAAAATAAATTATTTACCTTTTAATTTTCCGAGAATTGACACAAAGAATAATCATTTATTAGGAGTAGTGGCGTTAGTTATGATACACAGACAAAATCACAATTTCGATTGACAGTTAACACAATGTATCATCGAAATAAAGATACAGCTGCAAATCGAATTCTAAATAACGATGAAAACAACGAATAAGCAAAAACTGAAAAACCGTAATAGCTGCCCCTTTTTATATTATCTATTTATTTGTTTTGTTAACGAAAACTTTGAAGAAAACTCTAATATCAATAGCGAACAATGATTTCTAAACAGCTTAATGGTGGAAAGTTACCTGGCTGTGTATGAAATTAGGCCAAGATGGAGAGTTGTTTGTGCTCAACCTTTTTATAACATTAGGTTCTTGCATTCCTGCATGGAACGCGCAGCGTGCGGAAAAATTCTTTTAACTCCCAGAGGAATACAGCTATAGAAAGAAGTTAGAGAATTCCTTCAAAAACAAATATAAATTCATTCGTGTACTTTTTATTCCACAGCCTGCCAAACATCCAAACATTTTTTGACTCGCTTGGTATACAATGTACCATTATCATCATTGTCATTACTATCATCATAATGATCATCATCATAACTAGATACAGTTGACGTAATGCAATTAATTTTCTTCACGACACTTTGAACGACACTCAATTGTTAAAAAATGATGCAATCTGTTTTATTTAGTGAGCATTGAAACTGTGAAGCTAATATTCCAAGATTTAGAAAAATTGTTGTACCTTATCAGAGTGTTTTTCTACTCCGGCATCATCGGCCTATTTCAAAACTTCTCGCCAGGACAAAGTCCGGTCATAGTAAAGGCTGATTTCCAGTCATTGGAATTTTCCGAGCGGGCGGAATTTCTTTTGTATTCGATGTCCAAAGTCTTTGAGCGTTTGATAGCTAAACAGATCAATTCTTTGTGACTGCAAAGATATCAAATCTATTATGTGCTTATAGAAAAAGACATAGTGCACAACATGCCCTGATTCGGCTTATTGAAACTATTCGCAAGACATTAGATAAGAAAGGTGTTGCTGGTATGATTTTGATGGACTTATCAAAGGCATTCGATTGCATGCCTCATGATTTACTTATTGCTAAATTAAATGCGTATGGTTTTGGTCTGCAGGGTCTCAGATTGATAGCAAATTACCTCTCAGATAGAAAGCAGAGAGTAAAG
>REGL01000054.1:43918-60968 GCA_004194395.1 Aurelia aurita complex sp. Pacific
GACAGGTCCGGACCTGTCAAATGGTGAAATTCTGGAGCGACTGATTTTTTGCAAATTTCGACAGGTCCGGACCAGTCAAATGGTGAAATTGTTGTGCGACTGATTTTTTGCAAATTTCGACAGGTCCGCACCTGTCAAAGGGTGAGAATTTTAGACTGAGTTGTTTTTTGGAAGATTCGACAGGTCCAGATCTGTCAAACGGTGAGCTTTTGGAGTGACCCATTTTTTGGAAAAATTGACAGGTCAGGACCTGTCAAATGGTGTAATTTTGGACTAAGTTATTTTTTGTAAGATTCCACAGGTCCGGACCTGTCAAATGGTGAAATTTTGGACTAAGTTGTTTTTTGGAATATTTGACAGGTCCGGACCTATCAAACGGTGAGTTTTTGGAGTGACTCATTTTTTGCAAAATTGGACAGGTCCGGACCTGTCAAATGGTGAAATTTTGGAGCGACTGATATTTTGTAAATTTCGACAGGTCCGGACCTGTCAAATGGTGAAATTTTGGACAAAGTCGTTTCTTAGAAGATTCAACAGGTCCGGACCTGTCAAAACGGTGAATTTTTGGAGTGACTAATTTTTTGAAAAATTCGACAGGTCCGGACCTGTCAAATAGTGAAATTTGGGACTAAGTTATTTTTTTCAAGATTTGACAGGTCCCGACATGTGAAATGGTGAATTTTCAGATTAACTGATTCATACATCACTGGTCATCATCTTGCGAAAACTGTTCGACTAAAACTGCTAGCATACTGACAATAAAGGTACAGTAATAGAAAGCTCTCTTACCTCTTGGAAGAAGAATCTTGCAGGAAAAGATTGCCAGGACAAGATCGACCAGCACTGATTGAACCAAAGTCTTCAGCAACCACAGCAAGGTAGACAAATGCATGTTGTAAGCATGTGAATGTGTGCATCAAGCAGGAAGGTCGGTGCGTTTCCTAACAAGGAAAGAAGGCCAATTACAATTTGTTTTAAAGTGCAATTCAGTTTTTGTTTCATATAAATGACATTCCACTGGATAGACTATTTTTTGCTAATTTCAACAGGTCTGGACCTGTCAAACGGTGAGTTTTTGGAGTGACTCATTTTTTGGAAAATACGACAGGTCCGGACCTGTCAAATGGTGAAATTTTGGACTAAGTTGTTTTCTGGAAGATTCAACAGGTCCGGACCTGTCAAATGGTGAAATTTTAGACTGAGTTGTTTTTTGGAAGATTCGACAGGTCCGGACCTGTCAAACGGTGAGTTTTTGGAGTGACTCAGTTTTTGCAAAATTTGACAGGTCCGGACCTGTCAAATGGTCAAATTTTGGAGAGACTGATTTTTTGCAAATTTCAACAGGTCCGCACCTGTCAAATGGTGAAATTTTGGACTAAGTTGTTTTTTGGAAGATTCGACAGGTCCGGACCTGTCAAATGGTGAAATTCTGGAGCGACTGATTTTTTGCAAATTTCGACAGGTCCGGACCTGTCAAATGGTGAAATTCTGGACTAAGTTGTTTTTTGGAAGATTCGACAGGTCCGGACCTGTCAAATGGTGAAATTCTGGAGCGACTGATTTTTTGCAAATTTCGACAGGTCCGGACCTGTCAAATGGTGAAATTCTGGAGCGACTGATTTTTTGCAAAATTCGACAGGTCCGGACCTGTCAAATGGTGAAATTCTGGAGCGACTGATTTTTTGCAAATTTCGACAGGTCCGGACCTGTCAAATGGTGAAATTCTGGAGCGACTGATTTTTTGCAAAATTCGACAGGTCCGGACCTGTCAAATGGTGAAATTCTGGAGCGACTGATTTTTTGCAAATTTCGACAGGTCCGGACCTGTCAAATGGTGAAATTCTGGAGCGACTGATTTTTTGCAAAATTCGACAGGTCCGGACCTGTCAAATGGTGAAATTCTGGAGCGACTGATTTTTTGCAAATTTCGACAGGTCCGGACCTGTCAAATGGTGAAATTCTGGAGCGACTGATTTTTTGCAAAATTCGACAGGTCCGGACCTGTCAAATGGTGAAATTCTGGAGCGACTGATTTTTTGCAAATTTCGACAGGTCCGGACCTGTCAAATGGTGAAATTCTGGAGCGACTGATTTTTTGCAAATTTCGACAGGTCCGGACCTGTCAAATGGTGAAATTCTGGAGCGACTGATTTTTTGCAAATTTCGACAGGTCCGGACCTGTCAAATGGTGAAATTCTGGAGCGACTGATTTTTTGCAAATTTCGACAGGTCCGGACCTGTCAAATGGTGAAATTCTGGAGCGACTGATTTTTTGCAAATTTCGACAGGTCCGGACCTGTCAAATGGTGAAATTCGGGAGCGACTGATTTTTTGCAAAATTCGACAGGTCCGGACCTGTCAAATGGTGAAATTTTGGAGCGACTGATTTTTTGCAAAATTCGACAGGTCCGGACCTGTCAAATGGTGAAATTTTGAACTAAGTTATTTTTTGTAAGATTCGACAGGTGTCAAACGCAACACCTGTCAAACGGTGAATTTTTGGAGTGACTGATTTTTTGGAAAATTTGACAGGTCCCGACCTGTGAAAGAGTGAATTTCTGATTTTTTGGCAAATACGACAGGTCCGGACGTGTCAAATGGTGAAATTTTGGAGCGACTGATTCTTTGCAAATTGGACCTGTCAAATGTTGAATTTCTGAAGTAACCCATTTTTTGCCAAGTTCGACAGGTCAGGACCTGTCAAATGGTGAAATTTGGGACTAACCCATTTATTGCCAAATACAACAGGTCCAGACCTGTGAAACGGTGAATTTCGGAACGAACCAATTTTTTGCCAAATTTGACAGGTCCGGACCTGTCAAATGGTGAAATTTTGAAGCGACTGATTTTCTGCAAATTTTGACAGGTCCGGACCTGTCAAATGGTGAAATTTTGGACTAAGTTATTTTTTTTAAGATTCTTTGAAAAATACGACAGGTCCGGACCAGTCAAATGGTGAAATTTTAGACTAAGTTAATTTTTGGAAGATTCGACAGGTCCGAACATGTGAAACGGTGAATTTCTGAACTAACCAATTTTTTGCCAAATTCGACATGTCCGGACCTGTAAAACGGTGAATTTATGAAGTAACCTATTTTTTGCCAAATTCGACAGGTCCGGACCTGTCAAATGGTGACATTTTGGAGCGACTGATTTTTTGCAAATTTTGACAGGTCCGGACCTTTCAAATAGTGAAATTTTGGACTAACCCATTTTTTGCATAATTTGACAGGCCCGGACCTGTGAAAAAGTGAATCTTGGGCCTGACTGATTCTTGTGTCACTGATGAGGGTTGTTCAAAAATTCTTCAAGCAAAAACTGGTAGCCAAATGACAATAGCAGTACAGAAATATAAAGTTCTCTTACCTCTTAACAAGACTCTTGAATAAGACCCTTGCAGGAAAAGATTTTGAGAACAATATGGCCATTGGCTAATCCAAAGTCTTCAGCAACCAAAGTCCACAGCAATGTAGACGAGCCCGTTGAGCATCTTGTAAGCAATGGCCCTTGGTGCATCAAGGAGGAAGATAGGGGCATGTCCTATCAATGAAAGAAAGAAAATTATATAATGTGCCATTAAGTTTTCAAAGTTTTCAAATCAAATTCCTCTAAATGGCCTATTTTTGAAAAAATTTGACAGGTCCGGACCTGTGAAAAAGTGAATTTCTGAAGTAACCCATTTTTTGCAAAATTTGACTGGTCCATTGATTGACACCACACTTCAAAGTGATTAGCAATTACAGACATTGTAGGACCAACCATCGCATGTGCTTGCAAAAGGCAGAAGTTGCGAGTTTATAAAGCAGAGGGATAAATCTAAAGGTCTGCCTGGCAGTTTTGTTTATTTGATTCAGAAGCTGAGTAGTAAAGTGTTTCATCTAAGCTATAAATATATTAGAATTGCAATGTCTTCTTTTTGGCTTCTGGATAAGTTTAATCAGACCTGCCAGGCACATCTTAAGATTATCATTCTTCTCTCTCTTAAAAACCATTTGCATAAGGCATGAGTTTGCCCTGCAGTAAAAACCCATTCATAAGAACCTAGTTGATTAAGTACCTGCAGGCTGAAATTTTACAATTAGACCCCATTGTATAAGAGCCCATTCAGCCTGAATTTTGAAAAAGGTTCTTATGTGCAGAGATGAGAGTGCGTGGCCGAGTGGATAAGGCGACTGACTCGTAAACCAAAGGTCAGAACGGCCGAGGTTCGAATCCCGCGCTGGACAGTTTGGACGCTGTCCGTAACTCTAGCCCGGGTCGACCAGAGCCATGCGAGGGAAATCTGGTAGCTGCGGCGGGTTGATGGTAAAACATCCGTGGCCCCTGCTGGAAATAAATCTCTCTCAGACTTTCGCAGGCTAGCCACGTTAAATATGATTACCTACCTACCTACCTAGATCATTGGGTCTTATTCACAACAGAAGTTTTGGAACAATCATAAATATCTATGTTATCTTATACCACATGAGAAGCTCATGAGGGCTTTTCTTTGGATTAAATAAAATGTCCGATTCTTCCACAAATTCTGTTGTGGTTAATACCTAATAAACCCGAGTGATGTGAACAGACAGTAAATAATAGTCCTGAAGTTTGAATCTGAAGAAAAGAAATTTCTCAAAACCCTGAATAAAATAAGAACCAATTTAAGAACCTGAACAGCCTCATTTCCCACTAAATGCCCAATACATAAGAACCTAGAAAGGCAGACTTGCGAAATTGTAGGTTCTTATACAAGGGGTTTTACTGTAAGTTTAAAGGCTTCTGCCGCAATGGGACAAAAAACAACAGCAAATATGATGAAATTATTTTATGCCAATATTTCGTCCTGCCATGCAGCATTTTTACTGTACTTGTTTCCAGGCAACTTTTACAACCTTGGCCCTTTTCGTTTAATGGTTAAGAGAATTTCTTTTGTCAGCTAGTTGCTTTTAATTCCGGTGAGAATCAAAAGCAAGTGATGATATTGCATTACAAAATCTGTTCTCATTTTGTGCAGCAGATAATTAATCAATTTCTAAATCTTATATGGATAACAACAATGCCTCATGGCCATAATTGCTTTACAGACAATCCCCATTGTTCAAAGCAATGAGTACATTCTCAAATATCATTTTAAGTATTGAATGGCGATTCTTATTTGTTTTGTGTGCCCTGGAGTATTTTTATATGCTGATTTCAAATATCAACAAAGGCCTAAGCTGTCCCCCAGCCCCCAGGTTGGAAAACATGCGTGATTTGGCTTACATGTAGTAGGGAGCGAGATAAATTTAAAGTTGCAAGTAGACTTTAAAAAGCTGCAAGAGACACAAAATTAACACTAAATCTTTTGTTCACGCATGCAAGAACCAATTATTGTAGCTGCGAGCAGCAAGTTTGACAGCATTTCATAGTTGTGAGTGAATGCAAGTTTTCCAACCAGGCCCAGTCCTATCAGGTCAGTCTGCAGAGTATGGTATATTTGACGAGATCTCCGGTGTGCAANGTTTAGTTTCAATAGCCTATGAGAAATATCCTGTGTGCAAGTACCAGAACTCTATGCACCTCCCCCAATAATAGCCTGAGACTCCAGAAAAAATAATTTACATTTTTGCAATGGGGTCTGGAATGGGAGTCCCTAATTCAAGAACCAGAAACAAGAACCAAAACTTTTAGCCAAGAACAATTCAAAAACTGATGATTCTTAATAGAGAGGAGCACAAATCCAGGGTGGAATATAATCCATGCGGCCAACGCCGGGGGATGTCCGGCGTGGAGTCATGATAATCTATTATTCTTCTTTGTTCTTCCATTGTTTTGGCAAAAATCCCGGCGTGGACTTTGCATGCATAGTTTCCACCGCAGGGAGCAAAATCAATGTGCTCAGAAATGAGGAGCAAAATCAGTTCGTTGATATTTAAAACTTCATATTTTTGCATTTAGTTTCTTATTTTGTAATTCTGGGTCACTGTGTACAGTGGCTGACAGTCTTATCCTCTAACTAAGTAAGGCCTTGAATGATCTAATGCCTAAAAGGGAGGCCTTATTAGTTGAATTGATTGAGCTTGTCTGCTGTGTGTAGGCTACTTTTTGCTACTTTTTGGAACCAGAAGAAGGAACAAAATTGCCATTAAAATAACACTCAAAATTCTATATACATACCTATTAATAATAGTTTTCAAGGAGCACTTTACAATTTTCTTTCATGATCTTCATTGCGATATACTCTCGACAAAATGCTCACTGCAAAACAAAATACGCGTCTCCACTCTCTATCGCCATTTTCTGATTTCACGCAGATCCGGGCCATGCTTGTGCTTCCTACAGGGAAACAAGAGACTCATCGTCATAAGTCTTGTTTCCAGTTTCCCAACCTCGTTCCCAGGGTGTGCTGACGTCATAAGCTGGTCACGAAGCCGAATGAACCGAATGAGAGAAAAATCCATCTACAATCGTGGACAAAATATATTGGAACAGCGTAAGATAAGCTTCTACAATTTCAATAGAGCAATTCCCCTTTTACACCCGATACAATGTTGCTTGGGTGTTTTCAGCTTCAAGATGCCAACCAACATTGTTTCGGGGGTAAAAGGGGGTGGTGCAAATGTAAGTGTGAGAAGAACTGAGATAATCACCAAAAAACTAACTTTGTTCCAAATACTTTGTTTTAAACGTTTGGCTACCAGTATGAATTCGCAAAATTTCTGCGTCCCAAGATAAAATTTTCAATCCACTTTTTCACTACATACTGTAATACATACGGTTCAATTTGTTGAACAAAATAAAGATCACAAAAATTGGGTGAGTGCAAGCCCAGAAATTTGAATATGAAAGTCAGTGCTATTTTGTGGCCTAACTGTGCTCAGAAAGAAGCCCGAAGTACACTTTTTAGGCCCAACTTGAAATAATGTTTTCTCAGCACTAAATTGTCGGATTTGAAAATTGTTTGGGTTTTGACATTCCTCAGGCTATGGTTAACAATAGAAAAATCATTTTGGTACAATTTTGATACTTTCATTGTTGGCATTAATTACATGCCCTGGAACACTGTGCAAACTTTCCACTTTCCTTGTCATTTCTGAAATCTTAGATTAGAAATGACGCAAGCTGAAAGCAGCCACTCCATCCAGAAATTTTGAGGGATTTTTTGGATTTTCTCAAGAAAGCATGCTAAAAGGTGTAGCTGAAAGGCAGATTTGGTCAATTTGGAAAATTTCGTCGTAATTATCGTAAAGCCTATTTGAAGGGGCTTCCTCGAGAAAATCCATCATAATCTGAGACCGGAGTGGTATCTTTTTTTACTCACCGGTACCAAATAATATATGGTCATGAAGTCGGTATAAACAAAGTTACTAGTATTTCATGTAATAAAAAAAGAATTTGTGCCAGTACTAAAAGTTTCTTAAAGTCCTTAAGATTACGAGATTTTGAGCACTCGCAGTTTCTTACGAGTTTTTTAAAGATTCCGTAACAGATTTCATGTTTAATTTCTTTGCCCTAGTCACGGACTACACGAAAATAAAGTAAAAATATGCGAAGGATTTCCCCTCACCAAAATAAAGAGTTTTTGGTAATTTTTTTTCCAGCACTGGAGTTTCATAATTTTTGGCGATCTGACAGTTGAATTTCTTATATAAGCAGTTTCTTATAAAAAAAAAAAAAAAAAAAAAAAAAAAAAATTTCATGTAATAAAAAAAGAATTTGTGCCAGTACTAAAAGTTTCTTAAAGTCCTTAAGATTACGAGATTTTGAGCACTCGCAGTTTCTTACGAGTTTTTTAAAGATTCCGTAACAGATTTCATGTTTAATTTCTTTGCCCTAGTCACGGACTACACGAAAATAAAGTAAAAATATGCGACGGATTTCCCCTCACCAAAATAAAGAGTTTTTGGCAATTTTTTTTCCAGCACTGGAGTTTCATAATTTTTGGCGATCTGACAGTTGAATTTCTTATATAAGCAGTTTCTTATAAAAGAATACGTGTGGCTGAATTACTCTTATATAGCATCAACAAACACAGGCAAATAGAAAAAGTGGAAAGCATTTTTTAAGGAATTACTCTCTTATATTTTTCTTGCTGTTTTCTGTACTCTATCCCCCACCAAGCCCTCCTGCCGTGCGGATGAAAAACAGAAAATAGCAAGAACAATACTAAGACCCAAAAAATAATGAAATAAAAAAAAGTTCAATTTCTTTCTAATTTTCAAGCTCTGGTACCCAGGGTAGAACAATACAAGAAAATTTCAATGATATTCTATTTAGGGTCTGCAGGGGATAAAATGGGTAGGCTGGGTTGGAGTAAAATGGCACCGTTCAATCAACATTCAATTTTCTCCATTAATACCGGGCTTTTGGACCCTTGTGGTACCGGGGGCAAAGTGCCCCCCCCCGTAATTTCGTCAGTATTGCAAATATGATGCAACTTAGTACAATGGTTTAAAGGAACATAATCTACACAATAGGCTCCTTTGTCAATTCTGCATTACATCCATGACGTCACTACGACGCAACATCGCAACACCGAAGGAGGAGCTCGTACAATATTTCTTCACAAGAAACTGCCCATAAGAAGTTCAACTCTCAAATTGCCAAAAAGTTAAGAAACTCCAGTACGTAGTGACAAAATATAACCTAAGAAACTACTTAGGCCTATTTTTATAACGGGAATCCTTGTCACAGTAAACTTCATTATTCACCTCCCATCTCCCATCCACCTGTCTCCAGTATCATATTACTTGGAAGGTACTTTAATAATGTCTGGCATGGGACAACCTTCAAAATTTCGATTTGAAATATTTTCAGAAGAAACTCACGAGAAAGCTCGTAAGAAACTCCGACCACTGAAAACTGATAATTTTAAGAAACTTTTAGTGCTGGCCCGAATTCTTAGCATATTATAAAAATGTAAGCGTAGGCGGTTTCAAACTGTTGCAGCAAGAAAAATTCTACGAATCATGAATTTACGAAATGAATGTACATTCTTCCTGTTACCCACTTTACACGAAGCTTACCCCTGCCCCTGTGTGTAAACCCTTTCTGGCCTAGACAAGCCCCAGTCCGACAACAAGAAACTATGAAATAAACTAAATGTTTTCCTAATCACGAAGCGGCAAGAGAAATGCGACAAAATCTAAAATGGCTCACCGATAATCTGCATGGGCATTTCTCTCTTCGCAAGGCTGAAAATCCACAACGCGCCTTTCTGTCTTTCACGTCGCTCGCTCCGCCATTTGCAATGGCAGTACTACACAGTCCAAGAGCAATCCTTCGGGTGCAATTATCGTGTCATTGTTTAGTAGTGATCTAGGGAAAAAGATCTCTCCTGGGTGTTTGACTCAATTGAGAAGCTGAAGCTTTCACGCAAATCTGCATGTTTTTTATACCGTTGAGAGTTCCTGACAACTTTGCAAGGCTTTGTCTTAAAACTTATCAAAATGAAAGCGCATTGGGGTCTGCAGCTGGTCTACAGCAGCAAGCTGGGGGTAAAATGGGTAGCGTTGATGGGTGGAAAATAGTACACGCATTTTTTGCAATTTCAGTCAGTACTGAGCGTTTCTTTAAATTACCAGATTTTGAGTGGTCAGAAGTGTTTCTTAACAAAAAAAGGCCAAGGTTTGTTTGCACCCATTTTAAATCATGTGATCAATCTCTTGATAAAAGATCTTTTGATTTCTCTAACATATTTCTTGCCATGCAAAGTTGTGCCGTGTCATGAGCGCAAAATATAGCATAATACTGAAACTTCCTAAGAGTATGGTCACATGACTTGAAATGGGTAAAACAAACCTTGGCCGATTAGGTCTATCTTCATGCTTAATACTTGTTCCCATGACTCCCTTTATTAAAAAACTATTTTCTCCAGTAATTTTGCATCATGTTTGCATTAAAGTCCGTTCCAAATTAGATGTCACGTGAGATTTGTAACAACGCATTCGAGACAGATATTAGGTCGCTTTAAACGACCTAAATACACCCCCCCCCCCCAGTAAGGACACCCCCAACCATTAAAAATTCAGCAGGGAAAATTTTGAAATTATGCATCTTCAATGGGGATTGATGACGGGGAAAAAATCTTGGCAATCATCTTCGATCGAATTTGTATAATTTTCGACGGGGACACGGCAATTTCAGCGGGGAAACAACAGAAACGAGGCGGGGAAAAGTTGTTTGCTCAAACTTAACAAATTTTCTTGGTGGGTCATCCTTTTGCCTTGGCGGGGCATCGTTTCAGTGGGGTCGTTACTGGGGGTGTCCAAATGACCGAATGTGAACGATGTGGTCGCACGGGGGAGGGGGTTCTCCCATAGTAAAGGTACCTGGGGATCTGCCGTGACGAAGAGTATACTTTTTCGGACTTTTAAGTCTAGCCAATGGTATGCTTTTTTGTCTAGCCACGGTGTAGCTAAGGGTCCTTTGTCTGCAGTCGCTAATCGCTTTGAATTGAGGTGTCAATCAAATGCAACTGTTGCTATAGTATTACAAAATCTGCCCTTGTTTGTTTGAGGGATACAACTGATTTGCTCAAGACTTGACCTCGATACAATGTATTGAGATGCAAAAAGATAAAAAACACGGTTTGCGATTCCTGATGATTTGATGGAATACTGAAGGTAAAATAGATAAAATCTACAAATCAAATATGGAATCTAATCGTTTTTAAATTTTTCGCTTTCATAAACACTGCAACGAGTTATGTCAACACTGAAACTAAACCTGTTTACCTAGCAATTTTTCAATACATTTTTACGGCAACACAACAATACCCATGTGAGGTGATATACATAGTTGGGGGTCGCGAGGGGACATGGGGGGTGATGGGGCAGCGAGCGCTTTAGAACTAAGCCACCCATCATTCTTACTGCTCTATCTCTTTTAGAACTGGCCTGAAGCCTTCGTGATCAAGTGTAAATACAAAATGGGCCGCAAACCAGAAAAGTTACAAATCAGAAATTAGCTATGTTAGGGCCAGTAGAAGGCGGAAATTCTTTATTTACCAGAGAAAATGTTACCTTATGACTGAAAATAAGTTTGGGGTAGAACGACTTCTGATTGTGCAAAATTCTACCCACTCGGAAAATTCCATTCACTGGAAACTGGCCTTGGGGGGGGGGGCAATGCTATTGTTTCAGTTCAAAAGCATCGTTTATTTCTATCGTTTAGGAACAAAGCAATCTTCTTCAATCCAACATGGGGGAGACGAACCTAAAAGGTAGCAAATTATTAGGTATGCAAATTAATAGCAAGAGAAAATGTTGTGACACAAGAGAAAAAGTTTTCCAAAAATAGAAAGCGATTTGCCTTCAAAAGAATCCTTCGTGTTACAAACTTCGCTCTTGATCAAATGAATGCCAAAATATTTACAGGGTGCGGCCTATACGTGGGTTAAAAGACCTCTGGAATCTATAGTCTGTCTCAATAAATTAGATGTCACGTGAAAATGCCTGCGAATAACAACAATTGAAGGGTTTAGAATGAATAATTTTGCGTCATCGCAAATTCCACGTGGCATCTAATCTTGAGATACAATTTAATAATGCAAAAACAGTAAGAACGCAAAAGCAAATCCGAAGAAGAAATCCAGAAATGCGGCCTACAAATCGAAGCAACGAGCCTCTACTAGAAACAAATACTATATAAATGTTCTGCAATAATGGACACGTATTAATAAAGGACTTGATCTTGACAGAACAGTAATCATCAACAAATATATAATTATCCTAATACTTAATCAACGCTGATTACCGCCGGAATAACAATGAAAAGTTCTTTCTTTTAAAAACTATGCGATCGACTACAACAATTGAAAGATAGCAGTGACTGATTGCACAGTCTCTATTGGTTCTACCGCAACAATGGAAAGACGATAACAATGGGTCCTATGGTAATTATTCGTTTCTACAATAACAGTTAAAGTATTTTCAACGGTTCTGGCACTTAAGATCAAATTGAGTTCTTTCCAGTCCAATTTATTAGAACATTAGTTATTAGAGAACAAAGCACCAAAATCTGTCTCAAATAAGATGTCAGACGAAAATTTGTGCGAATAAAAAAGATTTAAATGTTAGTTTGATTAATTTTGCGTTACGCAAATCCAATCAACGTCTAAATTGAGACAAACTTCAGGTACAGTAGCTGCAGCATGTTACTTTCAGTTTTTAATTCTTGCCATTTTTTGCTTCAGTCTTTAAAACATTTCCTTGAAAGCTTACAGAAGGATTTTCATGACGATAAAATGGAAATTGGTAGTTATAAACTTAGATCATGTGTTGGTTTGGATACTTTGTACATCTCAAACCAGCTGTCCACGAATAAAAACAATGAACAGTTTGACATCTAATTCATAATGATGACAACTAATTCATCAAAAGTATCCAAATTGTATTTAATTGGAAAGAAGGTAGATCCTGATTCGAGACAGTATGCATCAAGATAATTCAAATATCATTATTTTCAGAAGAATCTCAAATAATGAGTGGGTAGCCTGCGTGCAGACTCAACTATCCTGTATAGTTGAGTCTACACGCAGGCTATGTGTGGGTTGCATTTTAGGGACAATATTGATGCTACAAGAATTTTTATGACAAGATGTTATCCTTAAAACTCAATACCCCTTCTCCGTTGACCAGGAGCATTAATATTCTACATTGCTAATAATATATAAAAATAGTATATGGATATATGTGCAAATGTGAACATCATACAACACCCACACTGCAATCTATGTATAGACAGCGAAAACAAGGACAACGAAGTCAAATTACGACAATTCAAGACAAACAAAACAGAAATATTAACCTTTTTTATAACAAGCATAGGATAAAATTGACTGAAGCAAAATGCCACCTTCAACCATAGTATATTTTGTAGAATTGTAGACTTCAGCCGTGGGAACACTATTTCCAAAAAATTTAACTCCGCGTGCAAAGCAAAATGTTTGTATATTTGGCCACCATACAAAACATCTCCTAACAAATAAATTCTGCTTGCCACAAGCAGAAAATGTTTTTGAACAACAAATTAAGCTTGTCACGCGATACTTGTGAACTAGCTAATGAGCAAAATAATGAGCAAAAATAAATCCATGCTCCTTGTGGCATCGTCTTGTAACCTTTGTCTGTTGATTGTAAGTTGTATGGGAATATAAAAAAAGCAAAATATCACTTGGCGAGAAAAGCTCACATGCTTGACTAGCTCCGTTTGGCGAGGCCGGGAGTTTAGCACATAAGCACGACTTTACGAGTAAGCCTCTTTTTGGTGTTACTAGGCCTTTTAAGAGGCTGGGTTTGAGTTATGAAATCGTTTCGTTGCTGACTCCTATGCATCGTATCATAAGTCAGTTGTTTAATTGTTCGAATTTTAAAATAAGAAATGCAATCTATTTTCTGACACATTTCGTGGTGATTTTGGAGGCCCTCGAATGCTGTCTAGCATTTAAATTTTCTTTTTTGACAAGCAACTCCCAGTGAAATGCAACTCAGATTAGAACCAGCACGTTGGTTGGTAGCTTGGACCAAACGGGAATAAGGAATTTTGTTGGTAAGCTTTAAGTTTGCCAACATCAAGCTACAGTTTCCAGACCTAGGCATGAAACTCTTCTCAAAGTGTGAGAATCACTACCGGGTGTCCCAAAAAAAACGCAACAGATTTGAAAAATTCTACTGCAAACTGTTTCATACTCATTATCCAACAATTATTTTTCTTCAAATCTGCAATAATTAGATTAAATTTTGATATATTTTTCAGTACTTTTGGTGACTTGGTTGCAGAGTTAAAAATCAGCAAACTTCAAAATTGACCCCAGGTCAAAACCAAAGCTGCTGCATTAACAGTGATGAATCATAATGTCAAATTGTAAAACATGGCAATCCCTGCAATTGCAAAGAATTGCTGACAAACAAGCAAACACATGATTTAATTGAACATTGAACAGACACTGTCATAAAGATTTCCGTCAAAACACTGCCATGCTTCTTAAGTGTAAATGATGGTTGCTTGCTTTTTCTAAATGACTAGGCCATTATTAGATTTATATAACTCATGAATCTGTAAGAGAACCCTTTGTTGCAGTTTCTTAATGAAGTTGTGTACTTGTAATCATGTAAAGTTTCAGATATTGCCATTCTTTTAACTTTACCGTATACGTTGCACTAATGCTGATAGCTCTGGTTTTGCCCTGACAGCAAATTTGAATTTTGTTGATTTTCAACTCTTCAATCAAGTCACCAAAAATTCTGACAAATACATCAAAATTTAATCTAATCATTGCAGATTTGGATAAAAATAATCATTTGATTATTAATTTGAAACAGATTCCGTCAGAATTTTTTGAATCTGTTCCATTTTTTTGGGACACCCGGTATATCAAATCATATTGCCTGCTTTTATAATGAAATGACAAAAATAATAACGATAATGATGATAATAATAACAATAATAATAATAAGATCGCGGCTTTATGTAGTGTCATGAGGCAATAATATGTGCAAGAAAACAATGAACTTATGAGGCTACAAACTAACAAGATGTTACGTGATAAAATAAAACTCGGTTACTACGCAACTATTAATCTGAAGAATGCGTACAAGAAAGCTACACTACGACAAACTAATATAAACACTACCACAGACACGAATAACAAATAAAATTTACACTTATCAATTACGTGAAAACGAAACAAAACAACAATATACAAAGACTACAATGAATTATCTAATTTCTTATGGCTCATGCCTGAAATAGTGACTGCATATGTTATAAATTTATGCTTTTATTCAGTGATCTTTACTTCGTGCTTTTTTATTTAGAGGAATGTGATCTTTAAAAATCACCGGGGTTATTTGCGTTACACGAGGTATGGAGATAAAAACCTCTTCGGCTACAGTCACAATATACCGGATTGCTAACGGAGGGAAATGCTTTTCATTCTGGTTTAAGATATGGGGCAGCAGTTACACCATGACGTTCCGCTTGCTCCGGTGCAAAACTTTGTTCCGCAATCACAAATTACAAACAATGCAGAGCTCAAACATTTAAGTCCTATTCATAAAGAATAACAAGGAATTTCCATATCTTCTTGCAGTGGAATGATTTTCGTGCCACCTCCCCAGAGCGGAGCGATTTTAACTCCACCTTTCGAAGCATTGTATGTCGGACTCTTGCAGCATAGTGCAACTAAACCCCATATCTGATATTGTTGGGGAGACGAGATACGCTTCGCCCGAGGAAACCCATGCTTCCCCCGTGCAGTAGGTTAAAGCTCATGCGCAGTAGCGTTTTGGGATTGAAGCTCTGACGAGCGCATGCGCTTCAACCCACTGCACGGGGGGACACGCAAGTTTCCTCGGACAAAGCGATCTCGTCTCCCCAACAAGATACCAAGGTTGCTACGCTCCATCAGCAATCGGGCATGGTGCAACTCTAGCCTTATTAGCAACGAGCCTTCGATGGCCTTCAAATCTTTCTCAAGTGCGGCTTATACACGGGTGGAAATATCTGTTGTCGCCAGTTGCAATGGTCAGTTTGAAGTAGAAAGGCCGAAACAGTTATGTGCAGGTTTAAATTCATGACTAAATATAGAAACTTTCCTAGCACATTTGCTTACAAACTTTCAAAAACTTTGCAGAGAGCAAATTTCAATCAAAATTTGATTCTCACTTACACTTAACTTACACAGTGAAGACAGCAACTTTTGCTTTCAGGTGCCAAATTTCGTGTATATTTCCACCCAAAAGGCTCGTGATTTGAGGTGCATCTTGCTATCTATTTTGCTGCGATTAATAATTCTCATAATCGACGATGATCTCAACCAAAATCATACTGAACATGGTCGAATCTGTTTAAAAATTGTCTTGATTAATAAAAGCAAAACTTGAGTACAGCTGTTTCATTTTTTTGCTTCTTCTTTGTTTTTCAGTTTTTCGCAACACTGCAGAAATTGTTAATTCCGCTTTGAACATGTGAGAATCGATAGGTCAGCTCAGCGTTTGATAAGTTCACTATCATGTAGTTTTCATCGTTGAGGTGTGTCTGCTTGTGCGACTAGGCTAAATAAACAACGCCATAAATCTCAGTTCTCGATTTTCTTCGAAAGATGCCGATGCATACGATACCGTCACTTTAATAGTCTTTCTGCTTCACAATGAAAACCCGTTCAGTCGCAAGAAAAGAAAACTCTTTGTGCGTATGTGATGTGAGCACGGCAAAGAGGGCACTCTTTCACCAGAGCAGAGCACTGTACACAGCATACCACATGACCGCATGGGCAAAATGCAGTCGAGACTTCACTGTCCATGCAAACTTGACAAGTACGTGAATCTTGTAATGTTCGTACATAATCCCGCAAATCAGGCAACGTAAATTCGTTAAGCTTTGAAGCATCAGTGACGATTTTCTTCGGCTTCATTTTGATAGTATGCAAAATGGCAATATCATCATCACTACTGTCACTTTCAATAAACATTTTCGGTTGCTTTCGTTTCATGATGGCCGACTGACACATTCGTTGGTCGTTGAACCGATCAAGACCTCGGGCTTTAGAATGCTTTCCGAGCGCACGATCACTTGAGTAGAAAGACGATTGTCTTCGTTTCTCGGGCGCATTGAGTTCTTTCCAAGCAGCATTGTAAGATTGTCGCCTCGTTCTCACGACATCAAACAGATACTGCCGGCCGATTCTTGTGTTTGGTCTGAAGAAAGAAGCAACCCTTCCAACCGAATTGCGCGTGCATTTCTCCATTACCGATTTCTTAACCATATTGCATTGATAAAACGAGTGAAATTCCGTAAAAGTCCGGAAAAGGTTTATGGTTCCTTTCTGTACCTTGAGCTTAAAGCCGAGTTTTTTCTGATTGTGTGACGAAATATCTCCATATGAAATTGTAAACAGCTTACCTTTGTAGGAGACTGTTGAGATCTCTTCGTACGGTATGCTAGAATGAGAAGAAAATGATATCATTAGAAACTGTGGATAACAAGAATCATTAGTTATACTGTAGAATAACATGCCCTGGATCTTGCAAGCTTGGCAGATTGACTGCACTTTTTGACCAAACAATACTCCATAAAAACACAACCC
>REGL01000054.1:73040-98658 GCA_004194395.1 Aurelia aurita complex sp. Pacific
GATGGCAACGAACAAAACAACACAAAATACCCGAAGACCAAATGCCTGTCTTCCACAATTTTGCAGGCATTTTTAGCTAATTCTTTGGAAGATACATATAGTAATAAGTGGTTTATCTACGGACAGAAAATTAGTTCTTTTCTGCTAGTATTTCGAGCTGAGCAATTTCCTGTTTCCTGAGGAGGCACAAATAAAATCAGCTGATTTATGGATTTCAAATACCCCCACACAAGATTGCTTGTGACCCTGTCCCCCAAAGGCAAATTCTCTAAAATTTTGAGCTATTTTTTGGCAATATATGGCAGTAATTGGTTATCTAATGATATAAACTGATTTTCATTCTGTTTGTATGTTGAGTTCAATGATTCCCTTGGAAACTGAAGAGGCAGAAATAAATCAGCTGATTTGGGATTTTCAATACCCGAAGACAAAAATCCACTGTCTGTATGTATCCAAAAAGCAACTTTATTTGCTATTTCAAGCTGCATAGCTGTTAAAAGGTAAGTAGCATATTTATTGACAAAATGACACATTAATTTTTACTAAAATTGCATCAGCCCATAATCCATCATCAGCAAGCAAAATAGGGGTGGAGAAATAGCTCAGGAAAATCCAACATGCACAATATGCATGCAGCAGAAAACAATAAAATATCATAGAGGTATTTAAAGCAGATCAGATCCCAGCTTGAACAAGCGTGAATACTAAATTTAGATTCCTAGGTTACGTTCATGCCATGTATCTCATCATCACACCTTCCTGTTTAGCCACATGACAAATGAAGTTGCAAAAGTGATGATATCTTGTCTAACATTATTGTGAAATTTGAGAGGTTTCTATTCCATCAGGAAATAAAACTGATTAACACAGAAATATCTAAACAGCTACCTTGTGATTTGCTGTTGTAGCTCTTGGGGTTTAACGAAGAATTTCGGCACAAAATTCAATCTGTAAGGAGACTTTCCTGAGAGCTGAGGAGCCAAATCATTTCTCAAGTTCAACCAGAACTCAACGCCATTCGAAGGGTCTTTATATCGAATACCAAAGTAGTCTCTTTCCACAATGTGTAGCCGAGCACAGACCTGAATGTGCAAATAATGACATAATTAAAAGGAGTAGATACAGCATTACATGAGAAATTTGGATATCAGCCAGCCATTAGAAAAAGTTTCTTAAACTTTCAGAAAAAGTTTCTCAGTAAATTTCTTGATTGCAAAAACCATTCTACAGTTGTAAATATCTACAAAATATACGAAGCTACGAGTATTTGGTACTATATTAGCAGAGTTTCTTATGTGTTTGGTCTCAGAGGAATTACATTATTAGGTCCCAGAGGAACGAGTTTCTTTTATAGTCTTTCAACGGTGTCTTTTATTCAAAATCATGGAGAAAAAAATATAATCTGCATGTGCTAGCCGTATATCCGATTTTAAACCATTTTAGAGCATAAATAAAGCTAAATAACTTCTCAAACTAGTAGTTCATTAATAGAAGAACAATTTCACGCAAGCAACCAGCCCAATAACGCACTGGTTATTGCAAAAATTTTGTTGCAAAGATGAAGAAAAATATCGTGAGTAGGTGGAAGGACGTGGCTAGGCCCTCGTCTATATCATCCACCACTGCAACTCGTGGAACTTAAACTCACCTTTTCGAGGCAATCGAGCGCTTTCACATCTTGATCAAGGATCAGTTCATGGATCGTACCATTGGGCTCTGAAACCAAACACCACAACATCTTGCAAGTATTATTTTCATCAAACTGTAAGGGGTTTTAGGATATTTTCATCGTATTTCAGCAAATTTCGGGCAACTCGAGAGTCGAAATGAAAGATTTTTATCTTCTGTCTAGGACCACTATCTAATTAGCCAATCATATCGACCGATTCCCGTCTATTGTCAAAATCAACCAATCACCGTTCAGTCATACGATCTTGCATCACTATGCACAGTCTTGACATAGCTTTGAATATTCAAATAATCCAATCAAAATAACTCTTAAACAATATCTTGATTCTGATTGGGTATTTGAATCATGGAGACAAACGAACAAAGGTGTACTATTGTTTACCGTAGGCTAGGTCTGTCCGGTCCAGGCAAGTCTGGTTGGCTGCAAGGGAAAAACCCGAAACAGCATGACGTAATCTTCTAAAACCAAAAAGATTCTATTTATTTGGTATTTCCACAAAAACAATTTTTGGTTTCTATTGAATCTAATTTAATTTTAGCAGACGTGATAATATCGTGCAATGAATCAAAAACTTTCAATATAATTTCCTGGAGAGAATTATTGTCATGCAAAATTCAATTTTAGCGCAAGTGCCGACATTTAGAGTGATAAGTTTTTCAATTTTGGGCATGCTTTATATGACAATAGATTCAGGAATGATTGAACAGTACACCTAAAACAGAATATATTTTCATCACCACCGCTCAAAACTTTGATAATTTGCAGCCCTTCATGATGCAATCTGATCGATTCTAGGAAAGGCGAAACAAGAAGTAAAATCAAAAGATCATGGCGTCATTCAACGCTTATTAATTACAGTATCCATATCCCCTACGTACTTCCTAACTTGATCTCTAAGAACGAAATCCGCATCAAAACCGGAGAAAAGATGCACGTATTTTTTTTGTAAGAAACCGCCTATAAGGAACTCAACTCTCAGATCGCCAAAAAATTAAGAAACTCCAGTACTGGGAAAATACAAGTTAAGAAACTATTTGTTTTAATAAAGGAAATCCCTGACTTATTTTTCATTTATTTTCATTTGTTTCCTGTACCATATTACTCGCAGGGTACTTGAGTAATGTCTAAACATTGGAAAGGCTTAAAAACCTTGCTTTAAAATGTTCACGAGGGCACAGGTAGAACATTGATATTGTTATGGAACCTTTAAGACACTCATAAGAAACTCTGAGTACTCAAAATCTGATAATTTTAAGAAACTTTCAGTACTGGCCCAAATTCTTAGTTTCCTATAAAAATGCGTGTACGGCATAGATTTTCTCAAACATAAAATTAAACTGCAGCAGGTCGTCTTGAACCCAACAGATACTAAGGATAATTTTTGGTTATCTGGGTAGCCTGGGTATTCTCTGGGCTAAAGAGGTATATTTGCAGAAGATTAAGGAACTCTGAAAAAACTTTTATCATAAGAATTGGCCCAACGTTTCTGCAAACTCTAGAGAATCTGAAGAAACTATCTGAAGAACCAACTTTCTCGTAGTAGAAATATGAGTGTAAGCAACCTCGTCCCCAGGGCCTTTTGTCATATTGGGACGGCGAAAAGGCCTTGGGGACGAAAGGGCCCTTTTCATCTCCGTCCCAATATAATAACATGTATTTTGCTACCAAAAGTTTCTTCTGTGTTTCTTATATTTCTAATGCGGGAAATGTAGCGTTAATTTTGTTTCGTTTAAAGGGCTTCCAAATGTCCTAACAGTTGCTATACGAGTAACTGTACAGTGTCCAAACATCTTTGAGTGCAATTTTTACAATTTTTTCCTATCTTTCAAAAAATCGAGCCTACCATTTCTTATAAGCGGTTTCTTATAAAAAATACGTGTAAACTTTTGAGATTATGCGCATAACTCACTGTTGTTAAGAGTCTCTAATTTACGAAGAAGTCCCCTTGCAAAGTCTTTTTATTGCAAGTATTACTTTGATTATGAAAGATTTTTCATGTAATGCTGTTGTTGTTATCAGATGGGCATCATGAAATGAAACTGAAAGGTTTTCCAGGAAAGTCCCTTCGCAAATTTCACAGCAACGTTTTAAATGATGTTTACCTCAACGAGTGTACAAGTTATCTTGAAATCCAGGCACCATAAATAATCATTTAACGACCTTTGAATGGCACTTAGCAAA
Source organism: Aurelia aurita complex sp. Pacific (assembly GCA_004194395.1). Taxonomy (NCBI): domain Eukaryota; kingdom Metazoa; phylum Cnidaria; class Scyphozoa; order Semaeostomeae; family Ulmaridae; genus Aurelia; species Aurelia aurita complex sp. Pacific. Next base: position 76,912 of record REGL01000054.1, read on the forward strand.
AAGATGAGAGTTGCCGGTTTTACTGGCTAAGAAACGCCCTCGAAAGTTCAGATGCATCAAGGATGCATGATGCTATGCGTCTTGCGAATAATCTTGGGTTCTTCCCAATAAAATGCATGACAGTTTATTCGGCATTTGGACACTATAAAGGGCCTGATTACATGGGAGTTTTCAACCCCGAGGTTGATTGAGTTTCATTCAACCCAAGGGTTGAAAACTCCCATGTAATCAGGTCCTTGGTTTACTATTTAATGGGAATATTTGATGATGCCAAAATATCGATCATGACAAGAAACCCAAAGGAGATGTTCAGTGTCGCCTGAAGTCGTACACGTTTTTTATAAGAAACTGGTTTATAAGAAACTAGTACTACGATGACCAAAAATTTAAAAAACTCTAGTACTACGCCCAAGAACAGTTAAGAAACTCTAAAACTTTATTTCTGTATGTCTCTCTTATTCTATGCCTCTCTAACAAAGGTACCTTCATCTTTTCTTGACTGTTAACTGCAAAATTGGTATATTTTTTACTTAATGTGCATGGCTTCTTCTTGATGACAATGTCAATGCAAAATGGAAGCCCTTTGTCGAGAAGAAGTCTCAACTTTGAACAATACCGCAATTTTAGGCCCAACAAATTAGAAACTAATTAAGAAACTTTTACTACTAGAACATCGAAATTTTCATGCGAAATTAAGAAACCTTTAGTACTGAGTGCTGATCCAAGTTTCCTGTAAAAAAAAGCGTGTAGGCCCTGCCAACGGAGAAAATATATTTTTGTCGCTGTTGCCTGCCAAGACAAAGAAACTTTTAATCGTTTGCAAACTGCGACAACCACTGCTCAAAAATAAAACTTTTCTCGTCAAAGGTCCTTAAAAGCTATGTAACAAAAGCAAATTCATTTTGATAACTCATACAAGCAAATATATATAAAGTGCTTCTATAAAGTATGTCTGTATAATTATTTTGAAGCTATTGCAGCATGTCTCAGAAGTTCGTCTTTGCTATGCGCATTGTCGGAGCATATGAAATATCCAAGCTAAAGCTATCAGAGAAAAGCTCTACATTGCAATGCAAAGCATAGGTTCCAAATCTTTAAAAAGGCTGGTGTAAAATCAATTTTTGGACCNTCGCTGTTGCCTGCCAAGACAAAGAAACTTTTAATCGTTTGCAAACTGCGACAACCACTGCTCAAAAATAAAACTTTTCTCGTCAAAGGTCCTTAAAAGCTATGTAACAAAAGCAAATTCATTTTGATAACTCATACAAGCAAATATATATAAAGTGCTTCTATAAAGTATGTCTGTATAATTATTTTGAAGCTATTGCAGCATGTCTCAGAAGTTCGTCTTTGCTATGCGCATTGTCGGAGCATATGAAATATCCAAGCTAAAGCTATCAGAGAAAAGCTCTACATTGCAATGCAAAGCATAGGTTCCAAATCTTTAAAAAGGCTGGTGTAAAATTCAGTGACCTATTTCTTTGAACTGAATGTCTTCAAAGAAACTTTAGCTAATTCTCTATAATTCTACCGTTGGACTTTTCTAAAATCTTCTATATTTTCAGAATTAGAGTGTTTCTTTTACTTTTTCAAGAATGCAAGAAAAATGTTCAAAAAACTTTAAACCATCGTAATTTCTAAACTGTTTGAAGCAACATGAAATAATTTCGAAACAAATCATAGTTTATGGATTTCTACAATATGGTATCAAGCAAAAGTCTGTCACTTTTCTGGTTTATGATTTAGAAATTGGATGACGTCACACCCTCAAATGAGTTAAAATGTAACATATGGCAAAATTTTGAAAAATATTCAAAAATTCTGAAAAGTCCAACGGTAGAATTAAAGATAAGTGACTAAAGTTTGTTTCAAGCCACTCAGTCCGAAGAAATAGATCACAGAATTTTACACCCACCTTTTTACGCCGAGTTAAAGATTTGGAAGCTATGCTGCAATGCAATGTTTTTATATCTTTAACAGAATCTTATTGCTAAATTCTCTCGTAAACATTTTTTTCTTAGTTAGACTTTGGTACATGTATCACAGTTCGGTCAAAGTCTACTCCATTGATAAATGGAGAAAGAATCCACATAGGGGATAACAGACCTTGATACCGTCTTAGAACCTAATTTTGACTGTCATCTTTTTAAACTTCCTTGAAGTAAATAATCTCAATATAAGCGGATAAAGGAATCTTCTGCCATCACGATATATTTTGGTAAGTTCAAATCTTTTTTCTACGATATCAACCGTCATTTCTCGTCCGCAAATCCACATAAATTCTTGATTATAAATAGCATCGTCACAAAGTTCCTGATAAACACTGATCAGCCCCGTTGAGCTAATAACTTTGCGCAATCCTAACCGGAGACTCAGGACTTAAAAACCATTTAAATGCATTTCCATATTATATAAGAAACTTCGCTCTGGCTTTGCAGCAGTGTTGCCTGTATCATAATTCACAAAAAAACCACTAAAATACAGCTTTTCGGTACAGATAATTACAAGGAAGGGGGGAAGAAACAAATCATAAACGAAAATTGCACTTTTCGGTATTATTCTAGTTGGAAATACCGTGTGAGTCAGAAAAATATACCCTGTTTAAAGAATTGTACAACAAAAATTATGAAGCTGATTTGGAAAATTACGATGGAGTTGTCTGGCTGAGAGCTGAAATTAATTTTGAGAACTTATTCATAAATCTTCAGATCATCTTCAGATATCTATTGTCCTTAAAGTCTCTACAATGATGGTTTGCATTTCTTCTGATTTTTGTGACCAAACTGGAAGATTAACATACGAAGGGGAATTAATCTGGCAATCATTCAATGCTTTTTTGCAGCATGCTTCAAAACCAGGCAGCCCTTAAAAAGGAGCTAAAATCCACCTAAAACCTTGCCATGCAAGGAAATTTGAAGATCGGCCATGTAATCTCATTTTCGGCGATTTTTCAAACAGGGGTATTTTTTATTGGGACCCCCGAATGTACTAGAATTAACGCTCCTGCCGGGCCATCCTACAACAGTTGGTATATATGCGTTTCCTACAAACAAGATTCTCGTAAAAACAACGTGCACTCATAGTATAGTGTGGTGCACTGCATAGTTTCACTTGAGCGTCGTCGACTCAGACAACATTTGATTAGCTCGGTTTATCAGTTAACCATATCTCCTACCGTTTACAAGAGAATCGTTTGAAATCCATTATAGCATTATCATCTTCAGGGTACCATTTATTGGCAACAATCGTCTCAACCAATCAAAATGCACGAAAGAAGTCATAACAACTGGTTGTCAAACCATTTTCACCTCGTTACTAAGCAACAACCAACAAGAGCAACCTGCTAGGAAATCACACCAATTCATATTCCACGTGTAGAATATTTCATCACCAAGAGTTTCATCAGCGGCATCAGTCCACTTTCGATCGTTCGAGGGAAGCACGTTACAAAACGAAAAGCTGGTTGCGCGTTTCACCTGGAATTTGAGGCGTGTCACCTAGTGTGAAACTTCTGGTGCGTTATCCAATCAACTTAAAAGCATTATAGTACGAAGCTAAGAATAGAAGATTCCTCAAAGTATTGCTGTTTACGTAGGCAGGGGAGGTTTAGTTTCCTTGTGATCAGAGAGGATTTTATGAAACAGAGCCCATGTCAAACTAGGCCTAAAAATCCTTCATCAAAACTGTTAACAATATAGCCTCATAGCTACTGAACTATGTTTATTTTACTGCTCATACATTTTACTGGGTACGAAAAGGGGGCTGCTGTATGATCTTATACACTTGGAAGCATCATTCAGACCTTTCCTCAAAATTTTCTATTGCCATGAGGCTGGATTGCGAGCAAGATGATCAACGATTTTAGACCATTTTGAATAAATTCCATTCATGTGAGATTGCTTGTAACTTGAAAACGATTCGATAGATTTTGAGGAACTAAATTTTAGTATCTAAGTTGACATTTTAGTTACACAAATATCATCATTTTCTAAGAATCCAATACATAGTTATAGAGCTACTGGGTTTCAGACATGTAAACATTTTCCTTACACACCTGGTGGTGCATTAGGTGTGTGGTGCAATGTCAATATGCTATGGATTTCCTTGACTAAAAAAGAAATTCAGCAAATTTCTTGGAAATTTCGTAAGTAATCTTGTCCCAGCTCTGAAGTTTCAGAGTTTCATTGGTTTTATAGCAAATATAATAGTTTAATTCTGAGCGATCTTGAAACTGAGTATGTTATAGAGGTTATAAGGAGCTTTCAAGAAACTCGCAATAATCATTATATTTGCAACTTTTAAGAATGAAATTCCTATTTCCAGTTAAAAATATGTACACGATGTTACTATGGGAAAATTATCCTTTCCTGTCCAAATTTCACCATTCGAAAAGTGGACATAATTGGACATTACAGTTCCACTCCTATCTACTAAAAGGCTTGTGGGCTGGAAAAAATCGAACGATTTTGATACTGTGGCAGATGATTAATTCAACGGAAATATTCGATGATAAAAATCTTCCACGCACGCTCTTTCGACATCCGCAAATGTCCTATAATTACATCACCTGCCTCTGGACAAATTCAATTGCCCGTCGTACGATCCTTGCCTCAAGGAATTCTTCTCGAGTTCCTTGTATCTTATCGGTTGTGGTTGAAATCCAAATAAAATTCATAGAAAATTGCCGAGGACAAAGCCAAGAACGAGGATGCTAAAACGAGGCCTACACGTGTTGCTTTTCAGAAAAAAATTTCACAAGAAACCACACTGTCAGACCAGCAAAATTAAGAAACTCGAGTCCATGGGGAATAATTCAAGAAACTTTTATACTGTATTTCACCGAAAATCTTGAAGTAAATTTGTTTGGCGGGCTGAGGAATAAAAAGTACGCGGCCAATATTCAGAATTAAAATGTTGATATATCAATCAAAGGCCAATCCAACTGTGAATTTTTGGGGGGACATCACTTATCTTTTAGAAACTGTAAATAAATAAATCATTATTATTATTAGACCCAGAAATTAGGAAAACGCTGGTCAGTGGTTTGCACGGGAACGGGAATTCCATGTTCGATTCTGGTTCGGTCCATGATTTACTTGCCATTGAAATTGAATACAATTGTCAGTTTCAGAAAAAGAATTAAAACTTATGTGGCAAGTACATCATGGAATGGAATCGAACGTGGAATTCTTGTTCCAACATAAACTCCTGACCAGCACTTTCCTAAATTTCTGGGTCTGAAAGATGAGCGATTTTATCAAACAAAGTTTTCACATCAAAATTAGCCTTTGATTGATAGATTAACATTTTAGTTTTGAATATCGGCCACATACTTTTTATTCCACAGCCCGCCAAACGTGTTAACTTTTTTTCACTCATCAAAAAGCAAACAACAAGATCAGTGCCTTCTCTAGAGTCTCAAATTATTTAGATGAGAAACAATCTCTTTTACTGTACAACTCATTCATAATGTCTCAGTTTAATTATTGTCCGTTGATATTGATGTTTTGCGGAAAGGTTGCGAATAATGATCTCAATCGCACCCATAAGAGAGCGCTTCGAATTCTCTTCAACGATTTTATATCTTCTTTTGATGAGTTGTTACAGAGAGGAAAGGAGTGCACTATTCATCAAAAGAACTTGCAAAAGTTAATGCTCGAGGTTTATAGCAGTTTAACACAACAAAACCCTTCTTTTTTGTGGGATATGTTCCATGAAAAGGACAATAATTACAATCTACGATCAAAGAATCCGTTGATGTTGCCTCAAACTAAAACAACTACTTATGGCAACGATAGTTTATCTTTTCGTGGTAGCATATTATGGAATTCCCTGCCCAATGATACAAAAATTGCCACCTCCGTCTGTTCTTTTAAGTCATGCATAAAAAAATGGATTGGAGAGACTTGCCGTTGCAAAATTTGTAAATAGGGTATTTTAGGGTATTTTCGTTTCTTATCATGAACTGTAATTTATTTTTGTTTTTGTAAATAGTTGGTCTTTATTAGTTCTTGAAGTAGAGCTATTTTTAATAACCAACTTTAAAGAATGTTATAATAATAATAATAAACCCCCGGTATAGAACAGTCACCGGTCCCGCTATAACTAAATCTGGGAAAGTTAAACGCGGCCTCAGTTCTCAGAAGTAAACAATGAACATGGGATCACCCAATGAGAAAGGCAGGCACATGCAGATACCAAAATGTCCTCTTCCACACATATCGTGACGTAACACTCCTGGATGAAGTCATCATTTATTGCAGATTCGGGTAAAGACTACAATTATACCATAACAGCACAATTTGAAACAACAAGCGAATCAGACGGGACTGTACCAAATTCTTAAGTCTCAACGACAACGAGGCTTGATATTTGGTGCCAAAGAAATTGATCTAAGACCCCGTTTACACGGTAGCGGATCACTTTTGATCCGATACAAAAAGTGTTGCGGATCAGCCTCCCGTTTACACGAGCTCGTTGTGATCCGATACACTTCTGCTCTGCTATCCGCATCAATTTTGATTCTGCTACGAAAGCGAACTCGTTTTGTGTCGGATCACTCTTGTATCGGATCACTCTTGCTCTGCGCCGTGTAAACGCAAATGATCCGCATCAATTTTGATTCGGATTCATTACGAGGGTATTTTCCATACAAACGAGGTTTAATCATAATTGCAGTTTGTTTTGAAATTTTGACGTTAAAAGGAAATCACTGAAAATCCGAGCAAATCTTGAATGAGACCTCGCCCTATTTCTATGGTGACCGCTGATCCGCTACCGTGTAGACGAGACCGTGATCCGATACAGTTTTGATCCGCTACCGTGTAGACGGGAGGGTGATCCGTAACACTTTGATCCGCAACACTTTTGATCCGCTACCGTGTAAACGGGGTCTAAGATCCGGACCAGGATCAATCAGCCTCGTTTTGAAGATGTTGAAAAATTTTCTGTTTTCCTGCTCCTGTTCGTAAAACTTTATGCCGCTCTTTACAAAAATTACTACAAATAGTTCTTATTGATATGCAAGATTCAAAATCCACAATCATTTGATTTGAGCAGAGAACACAAGATGTCAGCCTTAAAGGACAAGTCCGGGGTTGGTATGATTGATTATAAAATACTATGCGCATACTAACCGGTTTTGTGTTGTACAGGAAAATATAAAGCCAGAGGTCTTAAAAGTACAGTCCGAGCTTGCGAGGTCTGTGCAATAAGACCAAGGGCTTTATATTTTCCTGTACAACTACAAAACCGGTTAGTATGAGTTTTATTACCTGATAGCTTCTAATTTTGACTTATACCATTTAGTCAAACTCATTTTGTTACTGTTATGTCGTTTGAGTTCACTGTAAATCTCACAGGCCTAAATTAGTTGCTGTGGTGACAAAAACGCGTCCTTGTATCGTATTATACAAGGCTACGGGAAAACCGCGGGAAATGTGCGATTAGCCAATGGGATTGGCGGGATTCTTGTATTGCCTCGTTTTTGAAACGTCAGTCAGGTAATAAAAGATAATACTGCTATGAATGATGTATGATACTTTTTTCCACTTTTTTTCGCCTTCTCCTTGTGAAATTATGTATTCAAATAAGCAATTTGAGCGAAGTGACGTCATATCGCGCAAACGAAAACGAAGCTGTTCGATTGTTTTCGCCTTTTAATCGCTGGTAGCCCCTTTATCGTCTACTCATGCATTGAAAATGGCACGAGAACACAATAAAAAGGCTTGCTACGATAAAGAGGCGAAAAAACAACCACAACCATCTTGAGTTTTTTATAAAATGTGTTGAACCCAGTTCTGTACAGGCTCAAAAAGAGTAGTTGCCCCATTACGTTTTGCACCGGCCATGTTATAAAATAAACTTTGCAGAACTTGACTATAATTTGTGAATTATGGTAGAGACGAGAGTTTTTATGAGGAAAAACAATTGAAGTACAAATGCCCTGGCAGTAAAGCTTTGGCAGTAAACACAAATTTGCATGTTTTATTGTGGTAGTCACGAAAAATGTTATGTGAAAAACCAGTTGAAGTCTAAATACCGTAAATTAGATCTTCTCTCAGTTTTGGCAGTAAACACAAATTTGCATGCTTATTGTGGTAGTCACGAGAAATTTTATGTGGAAAACCAGTTAAAGTCCAAATCCCGTAAATAAGATCTACTCTCAGTTTTGGCAGTAAACATAAATTTGCAAGACGAGAAATTCTGTGCGGAAAACCAGTTGAAGTTTAAATATCCTAAATTAGATCTGCTTTCAGTTTTGGCATAGAACATAAATTTGCATGTTTTATCTCCAAAGGTCTCAACCTTAAATTATGGATTATGGTAGTCTCGACAACGACATATCTTATAAGGAAAGATAACTAAAGTCTAAATGCCCTAAATTAGATCTGCTTTCAGCTTTGGCAGTGAACACAAATTTAAATGTTTTATTGTGGAAGTCACGAGAAATTTTATGTGGAAAACCAGTTGAAGTCTAAATACCGTAAATTAGATCTGCTCTCAGCTTTGGCAGTAAACACAAATTCGCATGTTTCATCTCTAAAGGTCTCAACCTTAAATCATAAATCATGGTAGTCACGAGAACTTTTATGTGGAAAAACAATTGAAGTGCAAATACCCTAAATTAGATCTGCTCTCAGTTTTGGCAGTAAACATAAATTTACATGTTTATTATGGTAGTCACGAGAAATGCTATGTGGAAAAACAATTGAAGCCCAAATATTCTAAATTAGATATGCTCTCAGTTTTGGCAGTAAACACAAATTTACATGTTTTATTATGGTAGTCACGAAAAATGTTATGTGAAAAACAAGTTGAAGTCGAAATACCCTAAATTAGATCTGCTAGATTAGTATCATAAGTTTCTTTATTCATGTAGATAGTTGCTATAAATTGGTTCGCATTATTGTTATGTAGAACTAAAACTTTCCACCAAATTTCTGCTTCGGCCACAAACACATGTTTTTTCCCAAGATCTTAAACTTTTTTTTAACAACTTTAATCATAATGTCGTAAATGAGATGTGGCTCTAAGGTTTGGCAGTAAACACAAATTTCTGTCTTATCTTTGAAGGCCTGAACTTTAAATTGTTAACGATGGTACCAGGTGATCCAAAAACAACGTCATGAGGTAGATCATATCTAGCTCCAGTGACGTACCCAGGAATTCGAGGGGCGGGGAGGTAAGACCTGGCGTCTAGTGATAAAGACAAGCTATGAGACAAGTAAGTCGTAAGACTAGCTCTATGGAATTGCAAGTTAATGAGAAATGCTTCGTATCACCGTTTAGATAAAGGGCTTGGCAATCTTTTCTGCTGCTGCATGGTCACTTTATTTAAAGGGGCTCCGTCGTCAAACAGTAAACAAATCCGTAAACTCGCATGTGTTGGGGATTAACCGTTGTTCATCCACTGTTCTCTGCAGTTTGTTTGGTGGCTTCACCCAAGCCACCAAAAAGCGACCGTTAAAAGTCCACTTATATCCGAGCAATCGCAGAAGATATTATTGTTTGGTTTGCTCCTTAGTGAAGTACAATGATTGATGCCTAAATAGCAACTTTCATTTTGAAAAAAAAACAAGAAAATCCTGTGTGATATCACCTTTCAAGAAACTGCAAAAATCATCGTTTTGTTTACATTTTGACGACGGAGCCCCTTTAAGCTATTTGATTACCGTCTAGAAAACCAGATTCAAAGAAACTGTAAAGGCCTACATTTCTCATTTTGAATGAAATAACTATCATCCTCTTCCACTCAACATTTTGTCAAAACTTGACGTGGAGACGAATATGAAGTCGTCTGGGGAAATCTGTTGTTTGCAAAATGATCGATCCCCGTTCCTTATTCAAATTTCATGCTCCCATGCCAAAGCTAGGAGTCAGCTTTTTCATAGCCCCCAAAACAAGAACCAGAAAGGAGGCGATTGTCCAAAAAAGAATGAATTCCTTTTGTTTTGAAACTAGTTTCTCAGAGTAAGCAACCACTCAAAAGGTAGCTAAGACCTTCAGTTACATGCTGATACCTCGTTTGTGTTCATAACGATTGCTTTCAGGAAACTGTGTGCGATCTAGCTCGTGAAGTGTTTTTTGGACAACCGGGAAGTCACGAGAACATCTATGTGGTAAATAATCTAATTTTAGTCTCAGCTTTGGCCGTAACACGAATTCTCGCGTTTTATCCTCAAAGGCCTGAACCCTAAATTGTGACCAATGGTAGCCATGAGAACATTTATGCGGTAAAGAATATTAGTCTCAGCAGCAGCACTGGCTGTAAACAAAATTGTCATGTTTAATCTTCCAAGATCTCAACCATAAATTACATTTAAACGTTTAACCAAGCCAATGTCGCCTGTACGAATGGAAAATAGCTTACGATCCTTCAAACTCAAAAGAACTCGCCAGTCCATTTCTTCAACTTTTGATTCTAAAAACGATTACATTCAACCTTGTTAGTGGATTAATTCGAAAATAGACGTGATTTGACCGTTCAAAAGGCTGAGGTTTTCGTGGGTTTTCATCTTAATATATTATGCTTAATATCCTTCCCACAAAACAGCATTGTAGTTGCTCTCTGATTTTGATGTTGATGCTTCATTGAACATTATTTAAGATGTTTTGCTACTTTTCGAATACGAAAACCCTGACCAACGAATCAAACAGCTCGATGAATAAAAAACTTTTCAAGAAAGCATAGGCTCCAAATCTTTAAAGGTGCCCTGCCGTGGCGCTAATTGGATGAATAAGACAATACTATGAAATAATAGAATTAGGCAAGCTTCAGTAATTTCGCTGTGCACTGAAATTCGTTAAGTGATAACGATCTGACTCCCTTTATTCTCGAAACAAAATATGATCCAAAAGTTCAGAGGCCATGTCTTTTGTAAGTGATTTCAACATCACAACTAGCCAATAACAGCCATGACAGTATGCCTTTAAAAAGGTTGATGTAAAATTCTAAAACCTATTTCTTTGAACAGAATCATTTGAAAGTAACTGCAGCTATTTCGCTATAATTCTAACGTTGCACTTGACTAAGGTCTTCAAATTTTTAGAATTTGCGCACAGTATTTTTCTTCCCCTTCAAGAATTCAAGAAAAAGTTCGAAAAAACTTATAAGCATCGTAATTTCTAAACGTTTCAACGAAACATGAACTCGTTTTAATGAAAACCATAATTTATGGATGTCTACAACATGGTACCAAGCAAAGGTCTGTCACTCTGCTGGTACATGACTTAGAAATTTGATGACGTCCCGTCCTCAAATTAGTCGAAATATCACATGCAACGTAATTTTGAAAATATTCAAGATTTCTGAAAATTCCAACGGGAGAATAAAAGATAAGTAGCTACAGTTGTTTCAAGCCATTTGATTAAAAGAAATAGGTCATAGGAATTTACACCCACCTTCTAACACCGATTCAAAAAAGAAAATCTATGCTCTACAAGTGATGCCTAAAAAAGCGGATAGACAGTTTTGATTAGATAAAATAAACTTGCAACACTTATGCGTGGACTCGCAAGATATGTTTTATCTAATCAAAATTGCCTACCTAATTTTTGGTATCCCTTGCCGCCCTTTTATACAGCTCAATGCCAACCAAAGAGACCCGAATAAGATAACGCACGAGACATGGAGCAAGTCTACCTCTCCTGTCTCCCACTCCCTTTTCATGTATTTGGAGAGCCTGATGTCAGGCTAAGCAAAATGCCTCACACAACATTAGTGGTACCCGATACTTAAAGACCCTCTGCTAACTATCAGGCTCTATACACTGCGTACACAATGAATCCCCACATATAAGAACCTACACGTTTTTTTATAAGAAACTGGTTTATAAGAAACTAGTACTACGATGACCAAAAATTTAAGAAACTCTAGTACTACGCTCAAGAACAGTTAAGAAACTCTAAAACTATATTTCTGTATGTCTATGTCTCCCTAACAAAGCTACATTCGTCTTTTCTTGACTTTTAACTGCAAAACTGGTAAATTCTTGCCTTGATGTGCATGGGTTCTTCTTGATGACAATGTCAATGCAAAATGGAAGCCCTTTCTCGAGAAGAAGGCTCAACTTCGAACAATACCGCAATTTTAGGCCCAAAAAATAAGAAACTAATTAAGAAACTTTTACTACTAAAACACCGAAATTTTCATGCGAAATTAAGAAACTTTTAGTACTAAGTGCCGATCCAAGTTTCTTATAGAAAAAAAAACGTGTACTTTTTCAGAGCTACGCTAAAATAGGTTATTATTCTAAAGGTACTAAAACTAATTTCAAGGCATAAAGGCTCTCATTTGAAGAGTGTCTTGCGTATGCCGTTTTCGAACCTTCACCAAAGATGATCAGCCCTATTATTGGATTTGACAAAGTTATACTGTACCAATAATCAATTCTAAGCTTACAAACAGCAGCGAGGAGAGGAGCCCACTAGGAAGAATGAATTTAATTGTGACAATCCAAAATAGACTTTGCTAGTTAATAGAGCTGAACAACGTAATTAATTTTAAGAGACATTCCTTTCACTGTAAATATTTTCAGACAAAATGTGTTTTAGGTAGTGTAACTTTAGCAGTGAAAAGCCATCTGTAATGGATCTGTTAAATATTCATTATTATTATCATTATTATAATCTGAAAGTCGTTTCGCAGTGCCTTATGGGACAGCAACAGCATGCCAAGCCATAATGATAGCAGAAGGTCTTTAAGCCTATTCTACAAAAATACACTTACTACTACACAGATGGTTTCGATGAGGCAAAGCTAGGCAAACTAAGAAAAGACTCAGCTCTACTTGGGTACAACAACACTGACATTTTAATTTATAATAATCCATTTGCAGTATATTTCTCAAGCTAAAATGTGCAAGAAGCATTTAACAGCTCGCTCATAGTTGATACTATTCCCTGTTGTATGGCTATAGGAAAAGAAGTATAACTGTTTGAAATATTAGAGCCAGTTTAATTGATATATGTTGAGGCAGAAACACGCACGCTGTCTGAAAGGCTACTGTGTCCTAATTATCAAAGCTATATCATATGGTAAAATCTTATTGAACGGTTGACATGTACACTTCATTTTAGAATTTTTCTAGCTGAGGTCTGTCATTCCATTTCCAATTCTAAATAGCAATTTTCTAGAGAAGGTCCTTTGAAAAACTTTGAAAAACGATCTCAGATCATGATCAATCTGGTACTCCCGTCTTACAGTGACGATTTGAAGAAGGAGGTGAAGGAGAAGGTGACGTTGGCGTTTTTAGCCCCAAGCACTGTGATCGTAGAAGTATAGAAGTCCTAATCCACCCCGCGACCCCTTGTTCTTGTCAGGATATTCTTTGGCACGAGTCATCCTCTTGAGAGCACGACCAAATCATACCAAATTCAAGAGAATACTACCGGGTGTCCCAAAAAAAGTACTCCTGTTTCAAAAATCATCAAAAATTGATTACCAAACCTTTGATAAAATTTTCTTTTTGAATGGTTTTGTCAAAGATCCAACAATATTCCCAGATGATAAAATGTTTGCTTTTGATACAGCAAGGTAGAAAATTTACACGTTGAAAAACCTTATTTTGAGCTATAGTTTTTATGCAAAATACTCACTCTTTCCTAAGAGTCAAATTTTTCAGATTTTTTATCATCATTTAAGTCGCCAATGATAGTGCACATTTATTTTTGTCATTTATGACCAAACTATGAATTTTACACGCACAAAGAAATTGATTTGGCAATCATCAGTGCTTTTTACAGCATGATTCAAAACCAGGTAGCCCTAAAAGAGTTAAATTTGCTCATTTTAAAACCACTTACAAGATCAGCTATGTTTTGGAAAATAATTTGGTCCTTGATCTACGTGATCAAAAAAGAAAATTGAAGATCGGCCGTGTAATCAAATTTTGGTGATTTTTCAAACGGGAGTACTTGGGTTTTGGGACACCCTGTACACGTTTACCCCCGGGGGTTAAACGCATTATCGTCATTGCTAGGATGCTGGCGAAGTGATGAAATTTTATCATAATCCTTACCCATTTTTAGAGACCTATTAAAAGAGTCTCCTTTTAGAAAATCTCCCATAACTCCGGAAAGGTGCGGCCAATTTAAGCCAGGTAAATTTTCATATCTAATTAAACATATCGGTTATCAAATAAAACATTTTCCAATATCATTGCTTTGATATTCAGGGAACAGTATTTATTCAAACATTATGCGTTTTTTCGCTCACCTGGAATGAAACTGATTTGGTAAATGCATGGGATTGGTTGATTGATTGATTGATTGATTGATTGATTGATTGATTGATGGGATGACATCAGTTCGGTGGATAGCCGGGTAATTTGAAATCGAAATAGTTGTGACAGTCAAGAGAATGTGTGCACAGGTTGTTGTGAATATCATGCATCTTGGCAAGGACAATCGACAAAAGATTAAATTCGAGTTCTCTGTCCGTCCATTTCTCCCGAGAGCAACAGTTTTACCCAAAGATCTCTTAAAGTTGCTATGTTTTTTTCTTTCATGTTCAGTTCTTTGGGTCTTTTGAGTAGTTCGTATCGTTTCCAATGACTCTTATTTAAACTACGTTGGACGCCCATTTCAGAATGCGCATAAAAACACAAGCTCGAAACATCATTTCTCAAAGATTGATTTTCCAGCAATTAGATTCTTTCAATTACAGAAAAAGTTGCATATCGAAGGGTATTTGCTTCAGCTGTAGGCCAATAGCGGCAACGTTGAAACATGTCTGACTTAACACAGGGTGGGGGGAAGTTAGGTGAGCGTTGGGATAACAAGGCATTTATAAATTCATGGTTATCCTCGTTTTTTTCCTGTGTCTGAAGAAAATTATTTCTATTAAGAACACAAAACACATAAAGTGTCTTCCTTGGAAAAGTTACAAGGTTACAACCAAAGACCCCAATTTCAATTTCAAAACTTCAAATTTCAAATCTCAATTTCAAACCGCCTCAATTTAAGAAGCAAATAATCGAGGATCCATTTTGCCCCATTCTACAATTATTATTGGTTGTACTAGAGGGTCATTCTACCAGGAGGTCACGTAGTAGCTGGCCAAATAATGCCCTGAATTGATACGGTTCAAAATACCCTTGCTTTTTACCATGATGCGTTGTTGGCAAATTCATAGGGTGCTCTTTTCTCTTCTGGTGCATACAAAAACTATATAAAATCTATAACCATCAAGTAAAAGGTGTAATGTTTGTGTGAGTGCAAGCTAATTTGGTTCTTTTGGATACAAACACACGCCGACTTACTATTTAAATTACTCAACTCACTCTAAACTATTTCATTGATTTTAAGTTATAAGCATAGACAATAGAAAGCGCGAAACCGGCCTAAAATACAGACAGCTTTTAACCGTTCAAAAACCAGAGCCATGAGACGAGACCTTTCCATCAAGAAATCAGTAGCTACGCCGTCCAATTTTTCACCAAATGAGACTTGTTTGGTAAAATTGACCGTCTCTTTACATTACATCAAATCACATTTAAATCTAAACAACCACAGACATTGCTTCTCGTGTAACCAATAGCCGCTTAAAATGTACAAAAATATATCTCTCCGAATATGCCACGATCATAAACTTTAACAGGAAGTTCTACCTTGGCTGGTCTAAATTTTCGATAATTTCATTTGAGGCTAAAACTAACGACTTATTGTTCAGTAAGTCGCATTTTAGGCTAGAGACAACGAATCCCCAAGTCAGCTAGCCTGCATTTTAGGCCAGGCAACAGCATCATCTATTGCTCGTGGGCTAAGCTTACGCTCCACACTCTCTCATCAATGGANCGTATCTTTTTCAAAATGAAAGTTGCTGTTTGGGCATTAATCCTTGTATTCACTAAGGAACAAACCAAACATTCATATCTTCCATGATTGCTCGGATATAAGTGGATTTTAACGGTCACTTTTTTGTGGCTTGGATGAAGCCACCAAACAAACTGCAGAGAACAACGGATGAACAATGGATAATCCCCGACACGTGCGAGTTTACGGATTTGTTCACTGTTTGACGACTGAGCCCCTTAAAGAACACAAAACACATAAAAGTGTCTTCCTTGGAAAAGTTACAAGGTTACAACCAAAGACCCCAATTTCAATTTCAAAACTTCAAATTTCAAATCTCAATTTCAAACCGCCTCAATTTCAGAAGCAAATAATCGATTGATCCATTTTGCCCCATTCTACAATTATTATTGCTTGTACTAGAAGGTCATTCTACCAGGAGGTCACGTAGTAGCTGGCCAAATAATGCCTTGAACTGATACGGTTTAACACACCCTTGCTTTTTACCATGATGCGTTGTTGGCAAATTCATAAGGGTCCTCTTTTCTCTTCTGCTGCATACAAAAACTATATAAAATCTATAACCATCAAGTAAAAGGTGTAATGTTTGTGTGAGTGCAAGCTAATTTGGTTCTTCTGGATACAAACACACGCCGACTTACTATTTAAATTACTCAACTCACTCTACACTATTTCATTGATTTTAAGTTATAAGCATAGACAATAGAAAGCGCGAAACCGGCCTAAAATACAGACAGCTTTTAACCGTTCAAAAACCAGAGCCATGAGACGAGACCTTTCCGTCAAGAAATCAGTAGCTACGCCGTCCAATTTTCACCAAATGAGACTTGCTTGGTAAAATTAACCGTCTCTTTACATTACAATACATCACATCACATTTAAATCCAAACAAGCACAGAAATAGCTTCTCGTGTGACCAATAGCCGCTTAAAATGTACAAAAATATATCTCTCCAAATATGCCACGATCATAAACTTTAACGGGAAGTTCTACCTTGCCTGGTCTACATTTTCGGCCAAAGACTGGAGAATTTCATTTGAGGCTAAAACTAACGACTTATAGTTCGATAAGTCGCATATCAGGCTAGAGACAACGAATCCCAAGTCAGCTAGCCTGCATTTTAGGCCAGACAACAGCATCCTCTATTGCTCGTGGGCTAAGCATGCGCTCCACACNTTTACATTACAATACATCACATCACATTTAAATCCAAACAAGCACAGAAATAGCTTCTCGTGTGACCAATAGCCGCTTAAAATGTACAAAAATATATCTCTCCAAATATGCCACGATCATAAACTTTAACGGGAAGTTCTACCTTGCCTGGTCTACATTTTCGGCCAAAGACTGGAGAATTTCATTTGAGGCTAAAACTAACGACTTATAGTTCGATAAGTCGCATATCAGGCTAGAGACAACGAATCCCAAGTCAGCTAGCCTGCATTTTAGGCCAGACAACAGCATCCTCTATTGCTCGTGGGCTAAGCATGCGCTCCACACTCTCTCATCAATGGAACCAAAGCACACTCTTCTGATTATAATGACAAATATTCTATATATCTAATTCAAATTTCTCACATTAATACTGAAGTTTCAAAATAATCAATGCAAAAATATGAAAATCAATTGCGTGCATAAATATCATTCATCTTTATCATATAGTCGCCAAGCGCATTAATTTCAAGCTAGTCACTGCCTGCCAAGAGATCTTGCAACACTTAGGCCATTTTTTAAATTGAAATTGACTGAGTCTCAACAGCGTTATGGGTTTGTGAACATATATCTAACTAATAACTGTCAGATCCTTTCAAGCTGTAGTTCAATGTGTTGCCTCGATGTCAAGATTGCTATATACTTGGGCATCATTGGCGGTATTGATCTCTAGTTGCACGCAATATCATGAAATGTTTTATCTTAAAATCTTTCAAAGTGGACCAAAAAATCTTTCATATCAAATCTGCCATAAATCAAGCCTCAAAATGAAACTGATCTAAATGTCCTGTTCCAAATCATCTCGGTTTTTAAACAAAGTGCCTACTCCTTGACCATCTGTAATTAAGATTAACTTTCAGAAAATGTTCAATGACTTTTTGACATCGTGAAACACAAGGCTGAAGAGACACAACCGGCTAAGTTTTGTTTAAACCAACAAGGACAGATTTGGTAAGACAGTAACACGAGTTAGTTTTGATTGACACCGCAATTCAAAGCGATTAGTCATCGCAGACAAAGGAAATTCTCTCAACCAGTAATTCGAAACAATCAAAGCCGCAAAGGTTTCTCTGAAACCCAGGTAGCTAGCTCACTCGTTGGGCATTCAAGTAATTATTTTCGAGAGCAAATATGGGCATGGATCGAAAGAAGAAGGATACATCTACACAGGTACCCTGGACATTTGATTTGTTTGCTTCAAAAGCCGATTAGAAGGCGATTCAATTCTCTTCCTTTTATGGGTGTGATTAAAACACTTACTGCTCAGCTTCTGAACCACAGAAATAAAATGCCCGAAGTAGGCGTGTCGATATATCTTTCTCCTTTCGATATATGCTCATGTTTGCTCTTTAAAACAATTTCTAGAATGCACAGCGAGCGAGCTAGCTACTTGGGCTTCAGAGAAACTTTTGCGGCTTTGCTTGTTTTGAATTTATGGCTGAAGGAATTTCCTTTATTTGCAGTCGCTGATCGCTTTGAATTGAGGTGTCAATCAAAAGGAACTTTTGCTATTGCATTACAAAATCTGCCCTTGTTGTTTACACACACTTCAAGTCAAGTGATCAATCGCTCGATAAAACATCATTTCGATTCTTAAACATTTGGAGCGTCATGAAAACTTCTAGCATGAATACAAATAGAATTATACCAAGGCTTCCAAGGGTATAGCCACATGACTTGAAGTGGGTGAAGCAAATCTAAGCGATCCTGTCTAATGCTAGCAAGTTTGATCAAAGATAGCAACACAACTTAGCAAAAACAGCCAAGTTCCAAGACTCCTGACAAGCACTGACGTCATTGCCGTGCCTCCTCCTTATGATTTGAAGGTTTGTACTGCGCAACAATGTATTAAAAATTTAAAAACGTACAACCTTGGGCCAAAGAAGACTGCCTCACAGCAACACAATGTGTTTCAATCCATTGCAGATCATACCTTCGCCTCAGCAGTATCCTCCTCCGCAATATCCTCATCGCTGCGATTGCCTGCTTTGTCGATTTTAATTGTTATGAATTCACTATGCTCCCCAGCATCATCCTCGTTTTCATCATCATGGTCTTGGGAGTTCTTCAAGAAACTTTCTTCTTCAATTTCGGACAATTTCGGATTTTTGCGTGACTTATGACCACCTGATGTCTTTCGTTTCTTGCTATGCCGTTTGTGAGGTGTCTTCTCTGCAAGTTCGTGCGAGGAATTAACAGTTTTCCACACGCCACACCTCTTCACTTCCTCCGAGATGTTTATGGGGTCTTCAACTGGTACAGATATTTTCATTATATTTCCTGACATCATTGCGATCTGGAAATAAACAACAATGAAAGATAACAATAAGGTTAATGTAAATTCCTATTTTATTAGAACTGACGTTCTACAGCTGATTTCAAGACGGATCCTCCTACCGAGTGAGTAAAAGACTTTGCGAAAATATACAAGTTTCTGCTATACGCGGTTCCTCTGAAAATAGCACAGGGGTTCCAGGAGTGTCGGTAAAGACTGTAGCTTTGATTTCTTTGGTTCCCTGTGATCCGGATTATGAAAACAATAGCTGTGTAATTTTATACAGATTACATCATCGTTGCGGTTGGCCTGCTATTGTTACAGTAGAATAGGTTTTGTTATGCAAGAGCTGTTATCTCATTGGCTGCGGTTTGAACTCGCAGTTTTTTCAAGCGCATCGTAACGGTAAAAAAAAAAGAAAACGAGTACTATATTCTACTGTAACAGTAGCAGGCCGACCGCAACGATGATGTAATCTGTATCAAATTACACAGCTGTTGTTTTCATAATCACAGGGAACCAAAGAAACCAAAACTACAGTCTACACTGAAGCTCCTGGAAACCCCTGTGAAAATAGTGATCACGTCAGAAATGCTCTTTCTAGGATTATAGCAAATAACCAAAAGTACCCTTCGAGCAATAGGCAATAACATTTTACACGCTCGGTTTTTAAATTTTGCAATGCTGTTTGTTATTCCAAGGGTGCCTACCTTGTAGGAAGTGTCTATATTCCCAATATTGTAGAGTAATTGGTGTCCTGTGACCCAGTACGGAGAGTGTCCCAGAACCGCACCGTCACCCAGCAGTACACAGAGTCAGTCTTTACAAGGTCGAGATGACGCATGAATAACTTTGTGGTTTCAAATTCCGGTGTTTATGTAATACGAGATCAACGGTTATACGAGTTGGCCACAGGGAATCAGACAGTGTGATTTTTGATTGGTCAACACTAACAGACGTTAGAATTTGAAAATCCCTGTAACTGTTTCTTAAGATATACAGAGATAAACAGGACTGGGTCACAGGACACCAATTCATCTGTGAACACTAGGTCACGGATACAGTACAAGGTAGGCCGGCTTTTATGGCTGAAGTATTTGTTAGCAAAGATATGCCATATAGCCTTCGTGGCAATAATAATCTTGTTTTGCCTAAAGCTAGGACAAATCAATATGTCATTGATACTATCAGGTTTATTGGTCAAAAACTATGGCAGACTCTGCCAAGAGAAATTAAAGAGTCCTAATCATTGGAGATTTTTAAAATAAATATTAAATCTATCAAAACTTTTGACTGCAGCTGTAAATTGTGTAAAATTTTTGTATCAAATCTAGGTTTTTTGTAATTAGACTTTTGTAAATATTCTGTATAGTTGGCCTTAATTAGCTTAACGCTATTATCTTAGCTAACTTTAAATAAATTTTTTATTATATAGGCGCCCTTGGTTATTCCGTTCTGAAACAAGTACAGTCTTTGAAGTCGAATTCACAGGCAGGATTTGAGGTCTATTGCAGTTACTTTAGTCGATAGGTAATCTTATTGCACTGCCCTGTACGAAACTGCGAAGACTAGGCTATTAACCCAAGAGGGAGCTTTACAGTACCGTACTGACGCGGATATATCAACATGCCCTTAAAACCTAAAATGCTAAAAACCAAGGTTCTCCATTTTTCCAAATCAAGTCGCATACAAGGGGATGCCCTAAGTAAATCCTATCTCTGCTTTTCATTATTGGGGAGAGAGAATACAAAAGGGGAAGTGGACTTAAAGTGCAATGCACGTACTTTGTCAAGGGACCAAAGAAGAGTACGCAAAAGGAGAGCTGTTGATATGAGACCTGTTGGCAGAGATAGACAAAATCGGCTAACGTTTACTTTACCCATTTCAAGACATGTGATTATACTGTTGGAAAGTTTCAGTATTATACTCATTTTGCAGTGCATTCATGGCACAAGTTACGGAATAAGCTATGATATACAGGGTGTCCCAAAAAAATTGTGCCCCGTTTGCCTGAAGATGGCAACAAAACGGCAAAAGATTCTCGCCAAACTTTTGCATGATGTTGCTCTTCAGATATTCAATTAAAGTTTGCTACCATCCCTGTAAAAATCCGTAGAAAAATGATGAAGCTATGACTTTCAGAAAACCAAATTTGCCTGATGACGGAAACCAGCGGTCGGCCATTTTGTCTTACTATTTTGCAGTGATAAGTATCTTCACGTGAGGTAAGAAATAATTTCTGTGAGGTCAGAAATAGTGGAACTCTCTGAGGATTATCGGAATTTTCACGAGATCTATGACATTGGAGACTGCTGTTTCATTTTCAATCCATGAAGCGATTTATCGCTGCAAAATAGTAACACAAAATGGCCGACCGCTGGTTTCAGTGATCGGGCAAATTTGGTCTCCTGAAGGTCATAGCTCCATCATTTTTCAACGGATTT
>REGL01000054.1:102773-150313 GCA_004194395.1 Aurelia aurita complex sp. Pacific
TACCCAATGGATAAGAACTATTTCAGCCTGATATCATAACTAGGTTCTTAATAAAGGGCTTTATTCATTCATTGGAAAATAAATGCAATCTGTTTGCCAATCAACCTCTTTCATGAACTCCAAAAAATTACTCACAGAACTGTGATAGGCAGGGCCTGCAGGGGTAAACTGGGTAAGCTTGGGTTGAAATAGATAGGGCTAATAGTGTAAATAAGTTAGGCTAAGATTTAGATTCACATATTCCCCTTTGTTCAGAACCTAAACCCTGATTACTGGATGTGCCTCATTGCATAAGAACCTAAACAGGCTGAGTTAAAAATCTTAGGTTCTTATTTGCGGGTTTTTACTGTAATAAATGATTTTCTTGCCAACAAGTCTCGTCAGCTCTCCCATCAACTTTCCTATCAACAAGTCTCGTACCAACAGCTCTCCTTTTGGTATTCTGTCCTCTGGTCTCATAACAAAGCAAGTGTCAAGGGAGGCCCTCTCAGGGAGTCAAAGTTCCCTTGCTCCCTAGTTCTATTCCTGTATGCTCCCTTGTTCCCCATATAGTGAATTAAAAAAATCATTAATGTGTTCCCCAAAAATATGATTTTCCACAAAATTTCTTCCTTTGGTCTCAGACTCTTTCTACCAAAGGTTTCCTAGTCCCTAACTGAAAATTGCTGCATATCCCCATATTCTTGAAACCCCTGGAAGGGCCTCACAAGGCGCTTCAAATCCATTCCCACTTTCGTTTTTCCTTTTCCCAAAGGAAATTTAAAAAAATAGGAGTAAAATATACAAAAGGGCATGCCTTTATATGCAACCCGATTTGGAAAAATAAAAGCCTCATTAATCACCAATATGACGAAAAGCCCTGAGGACGAGGTTGATTAATCACATCTTTCGTTCATTGCTGCCTTACATTAGACTTAAGTTATAACAGTATAATCTCTTATTTCATCATCAATAATACCAACCTCAGACTTGTCCTGTAACAGGGGAAGCAAGATTTTGTGCATCATCGTGTAATGTGGGCGAGGATAGCTAAATAATGTAAGATGTCTCCTTACCTTCAAGTTAGCTTGTCCATCAGGTGACAACGGAGGCTTCTTTAAATCTTCCTCCGCAACACCATCACAACATTCAATGACATCTTCCTCCTCTTCATCTCTCTCCTTTCTTTTAAAATCAGGCAGGATATCATCAAGTGACTTTAATTCTTGTCTTGTGAAATATCGATCCAGNAGCCTGATATCATAACTAGGTTCTTAATAAAGGGCTTTATTCATTCATTGGAAAATAAATGCAATCTGTTTGCCAATCAACCTCTTTCATGAACTCCAAAAAATTACTCACAGAACTGTGATAGGCAGGGCCTGCAGGGGTAAACTGGGTAAGCTTGGGTTGAAATAGATAGGGCTAATAGTGTAAATAAGTTTGGCTAAGATTTAGATTCACATATTCCCCTTTGTTCAGAACCTAAACCCTGATTACTGGATGTGCCTCATTGCAAAAGAACCTAAACAGGCTGAGTTAAAAATCTTAGGTTCTTATTTGCGGGTTTTTACTGTAATAAATGATTTTCTTGCCAACAAGTCTCGTCAGCTCTCCCATCAACTTTCCTATCAACAGCTCTCCTTTTGGTATTCTGTCCTTTGGTCTCATAACAAAGCAAGTGTCAAGGGAGGCCCTCTCAGGGAGTCAAAGTTCCCTTGCTCCCTAGTTCTATTCCTGTATGCTCCCTTGTTCCCCATATATTGAATTAAAAAGATCATGAATGTCTTCCCCAAAAATATGATTTTCCACAAATTTCTTCCTTTGGTCCCAGACTCTTTCTACCAAAGGTTTCCTGGTCCCTAACTGAAAAATGCTGCATATCCCCATATTCTTGAAGCCCCTGGAAGGGCCTCACAAGGCGCTTCAAATCCATACCCACTTTCGTTTTTCCTTTTCCCAAAGGAAATTTAAAAAAATAGGAGTAAAATATACAAAAGGGCATGCCTTTATATGCAACCCGATTTGGAAAAATAAAAGCCTCATTAATCACCAATATGACGAAAAGCCCCGAGGACGAGGTTGATTAATCATATCTTTCGTTCATTGCTGCCTTACATTTGACTTAAGTTATAACAGTATAATCTCTTATTCTATCATCAATAATACCAACCTCAGACTTGTTCTGTAACAGGGGAAGCAAGCTTTTGTGCATCATCGTGTAATGTGGGTGAGGACAGCTAAATAATGTAAGATGTCTCCTTACCTTCAAGTTAGCTTGTCCATCAGGCGACAACGGAGGCTTCTTTAAATCTTCCTCCGCAGCACCATCACAACATTCAATGACATCTTCCTCCTCTTCATCTCTCTCCTTTCTTTTAAAATCAGGCAAAATGTCATCAAGTGACTTTNTTCATTGCTGCCTTACATTTGACTTAAGTTATAACAGTATAATCTCTTATTCTATCATCAATAATACCAACCTCAGACTTGTTCTGTAACAGGGGAAGCAAGCTTTTGTGCATCATCGTGTAATGTGGGTGAGGACAGCTAAATAATGTAAGATGTCTCCTTACCTTCAAGTTAGCTTGTCCATCAGGCGACAACGGAGGCTTCTTTAAATCTTCCTCCGCAGCACCATCACAACATTCAATGACATCTTCCTCCTCTTCATCTCTCTCCTTTCTTTTAAAATCAGGCAAAATGTCATCAAGTGACTTTAATTCTTGTCTTGTGAAATATCGATCCAGCAATTTACGTATTGCAATCATCACAACAAGCATAACAGGAAACAACATTTTTGTCTGCTTTATTGACTTGATGACCCAAAGCATAACGAGACACACAACTTGCACCAATGTGAATAAATGTACTCTTTTGATCGTCACTTTTCTCAAGAATGGCAGATCAGGTTGATATTTCAACGGCATGAAGATGATAAGCAGTCGATCAACAAATTGCAAACCTTTTAAACTTGCGGCACCCATATACAAGAAGATACCATAGAGTACTGGCATAGGAATCAATTTCAACAGGGGTACAAGGAACACTGAAATCCCGATTGTTAAGAAAATCAGAAGCTGCGTCACACGCTGTTCCATCACTCCAAGGAATTGAGGTTTCTCTCCTGGGGCTGCTGTTTCACTCTCTAACTTCAAAGAACTAACATGATTGATTGAGAGGACGGTTGCAGCGACGAAGAAGGGTAGACCTAACACTGAGCAGATGACGATGAGGAATGACAAGACAAAGAGATCAAGATGGTAGCCACAACCTTTCTTTAGTTTATTCTCTCGACGATTCACAATAACAGCTGTTATTTGTTGATCCATGAAAATCAAAATGGTGGCAAGCAGAGCTGGGATGATGGCTGCGAGGATGGTCCACCATGGATTGCCGTTCAATATTGGTATGAGCCAACGACGTCCGGACCAAGTTGGTGCAAATGTCGCAGGGACAATTAGCTTCGGCGTTTTGACTTTGAGCAGGTAATCAACGACTGTCATTATTATGATAGACAGAATGACAGAGAAATCGGACACGCCTCTTCTGATGATTGTCGGGAAAAAGGTACTCTCCTTGAAGCCTTTGAGTTTGAATGTGACGAAAACTGTTCCAATGAAAAGAATCACAGACAGGAAAAACACATTTGGCTCGTAGGTACACGCACTTGAAAGTATTCCATTAAAATTGGTGCAGTTAGATTGTGACACTTTGGACCAATCATAAAGGGCTCTCAATGTTTCATTGGACGGTGGTGAGCAGTAGCAATTAAAGCCTTCAGCCGGGGGGTAAATCGGAAATTCTATTCGAATCTTCATGAGTTTGTCTATTGCTTCGAACATGAAGATGAACGCAATGAGCGTAGCAAAGTTTTCTTCGGTAAAACGGGTGATGTAGCATACGAACGCACTGCAGTCGAATGCTACCATTATCAAAAGAATGATCCCTATCCAAACCCCCGTCCATAGTCTGAATGAGAGGTAATCCCATCCAACGGACTCACAGTAGTCGAACAATATAGTCTCAAACACAAGCACTGGCCCTGTCGATCCAAGAATAGTCAGCGGCTGTCCGGAGAACAAACCATACCCAATTCCACATATCAGTCCGGACATCAAAGATTCAATAGCAGCCAACCGTTGCTTGGTCGCAGCACCCAATAGTCCGCCAAACGTTACTATGGGCGTAAGACATGCAAAGTAGAGAAACAGCCAGGATGCGATGCACTGAGGTGATAAGCAGTCTCTGAAGTCTGACTTGTACCATGGCTTTCTGCGTCTGAAGTCTGCCTTTAGGCCACCGAAAATTCTCCCAGTTCGCACCAAACCAGTGTCCTCACGGAGTTTGCGTTCTTCTTCTTCCTCGTCCACCTGTGATCAGAAACAAAGGAAAAATTAAAATGCCGAGACTGCATGCTGTCGTGTAACGCAGTTAATTAGACTTATTATACGCGTCTCTTTCCTCCAAAAGGCCTGCTCATATGAGGAGAAATACCCCATCAGAGAAATACCCAACTCTGCAATGCATCCATAATCTGGTCTGATTGATTAGAACACTTCAATCTTCGTCATCAAGTATTCTCATGACATCTAAGTTAAGACAAGACCTTAGCAGTAGCTATATCTTTTAGTAACGGTCTCAAGGTGGACACAGCTTTTTGCTCCCCAGGTATCGTCCCAAGAGTACTGTATAGTAACTTTGTAAGTACTGTAGCTCGAAGTATGTATTGTAAATTTTTGGAGGAATAAAAAAACATCTCACCTGGCAGACCGGGAGCTGACAAGAGGAGGGAATTTCAGTCATTGGTTGCATGGGTTAGTCAGCCGGGGGCTGAACAAAAAGAGGGAGGAAAGTCCCGTTACCATGAGATGAAAGCAAATTAACGAATAACAATCATATTTTTCACATGAATGAATTTCACCTGGCCTGAGATCCCACCTCTGGTGAAGTAGGATCTCATTACACCAATGGTGCTGTGCTCATCACATAAGCACAAAATGAAAAAAACAATGTGTCGCTGAAGAGGCCTCAGAGGTGAGGCGAAAGCTCCGACCGAAAAGAAAAAGCGCAATGAGTGAAAATAATGGCAAGTAGAACCAATTTAAATCTTATAAATAGAAAAAACATTGATTCAATGGCAAGGTAGAATTTTGCTTGTCAACTCTGGGTCTGGTAGTTGGGGTATTTTCTTCATACAAGAAAAAGCCCGGAGTTCTTTGACTTTAAAAAATATCGTCTCTTCGGACAGCTCACTGAACAGTTTTCACTTCATGTTTCATTGAAAATCATTTAAGGACGGCAGCGCCATCACCCAAGAAAATAATGTTTCAAGCGGGCGGTGGGTATCTCAAACACTTATTGTTTTTTTAATTTTTTTAGGGTAAACTGTTTTTTAACGTAAACGCACCCCTTAACCCATCGGTTTGCAAAGGACATTACTCAGAGTAGGCCGTTGGCAGAGACCATACGACATGCGTGCATATGGTATAGAAATCATACGATATGTTGGAAGTAGATTTTGGCAAACATTACGAAGTGAAACTAAAGAGTCTTCCACCCTAGGAGTCTTTAAGGGTCGTATTAAAAGTTGGGTTACAGACAGCATCGGTTCCAAATCTTTAACTCAGCGAAAAAAGGTGGGTGTAAACTTCAATGACCTATTTGTTCTGACTGAATGGCTTGAAAGAAACTTTAGATACTTATCTATAATTCTACCGTTGGACTTTGCAGAAATCTTGAATATTTTTCGAAATTACAGCGTATTTTATATTCTAACTCATTTTAGGATGTGACGTCATCAAATTTCTAAATCATAAACCAGAAGGATGACAGACTTTTGCTTGATGCCATATTGTAGGCATTCATAAACTATAGTTTTCTTCCAAATTAATTCATGTTGCGTGAAACAGTTTAGAAATTACGATGGGTTTAAGTTTTTTTGAAAATGTTTCTTGAATTCTCGAAAAAGAAGAAAAGCGTTCTAATTCTGAAAAAAATATTGACGATTTCAGAAAAGTCCAACGGTAGAATTATAGAGAAATAGCTAAAGTTTCTTTGAAGTCATTCAGTTCAAAGAAATTGGTCAGTCAATTTTACACCAGCCTTTTAAAGATTTGGAACCTATGCTGTTACAGACAAATGCAACTGCAAGCTTTGCAAGACATATGTTAAGAATCTTGGATATATTTAGTTTAAATTTGTAATTAGATCTTAGATTATAGAAAGTATGTAAATAGGTTTTCTTTGTACATAGTTGGCTTTAATTAGCTGTTTCAGCTACTCTTGTTGCCAACTTGAAATAAATTATATTATTACTACTAGCTGTTAACGCAGTTAAGTAAGTGCTGCTCATACCAGTTGCGTACGCAGCACTCAATGTTTTGGGTCTGGGGCATGAGCGCAGAAAATTTTCTGTGACCACACTCTTCAGACGCTCGGAAAATGAGGGAAACGCCCTTTTTAGTTATATTTTGCATCATAAACATGGCTGGAATGAGCACAATATAGGCAGGATGTTTTGTTGAATTTGTATTGAGAATTTATACCCAATTGAGAACATGCATTCTCCTTCGAATCCCTCTCCCAACAATGGTCAAGCATTTCTTAGAAACCCAAAACATTGCTCCAGCAAACCTTGACAAAACCGTTCTCTCCTCGCTTTTTAAGAAATCTCAAAAAGACAGATCTGCCTGACCCTTCCCTCCCCCCTCCCTGCGATACAAAGTTTATTGCATNAGTCAGCATGAAACTCCACTACCCGGAGAATCCTTATCAATCTCGTCTATAATGGCTGCTACGCATGCGCTTCGCAGCAATTATATTGATATTTCGACCTAACGGCTGATTTCAGTCCGAGGAATTTTCGGATAGGTTGGAATTTTACACAATGAACAGCTACTCAGGCGTGACTTTCTATTAGACTGATTACATATTCGTAGTTTTCGCTATTGCGAGACTGATGGACGCTCAAACTACGACTCATCGACATACACATTGAAAATTAGGAAGAAATTTCCCCCCCTCGATTTCATGTCTGGATATGAAAACCATTGTTCTGATCACCTTTTCCAGGACGACAATATTATGCTTTGGCCACAAAAACAAATAACCTTCGCCAAAATTTTAAATCTGCCTGCCAAGCAGAAAACATTTGTCCATTTGACCACCTCATAAGACATTGCTTGCTAACTACTTGTTGCTTGCGACGAGCAGGAAATGCTTCTGAACTTTATGAAAAACGTTCCCCTACAAATTATGCTTGTCTGTCACGGAATTTTTACGGCGTGGCTAAACGGTAAAACTTTGGTTGACAAACACTTTTTTCCATGTGAAAAGCAGAAAGTGTTTTTGAACTTTTTCGAAAATTTTACCCTACAAATTATGTTTGTCACGAAATGTTTGCGGTGTGGCCAAACGGTAAAACTTTGGTTCACAAATACTTTTTGCATGTGAGAAGCAGAAAATATGTTTGAACTTTTTGGGGAAAGGTTACCCTACAAACTATGCTTGTCACGAAATTTTTGCGGCGTGGCCAAACGGTAACACTTTGGTTGACAAACACTTTTTGCCTGTGAGAAGCAGAAAATATGTTTGAACTTTTTGGGGAAAGGTTACCCTACAGATTATGCTTGTCTGTCACGGAATGTTTACGGCGTGGCTAAACGGTAAAACTTTGGTTGACAAACACTTTTTTGCATGTGAGAAGCAGAAAATATGTTTGAACTTTTCGGAAAATGTTACCCTACAAATTATGCTTGTCACGAAATGTTTGCAGCGTGGCCTAACGGTAAAACTTTGGTTCACAAATAATTTTTGCATGTGAGAAGCAGAAAGCATTCTTGAGCTTTTTGGAAAATGTTACCTTACAAATTATGCTTGTCACGAAATGTTTGCGGCGTGGCCAAACGGTAAAACTTTGGTTCACAAATACTTTTTGCATTTGAGAAGCAGAAAGCATTTTTGAGCTTTTTGGAAAATGTTACCATACAAATTATGCTTGTCACAAAATGTTTGCAGCGAAGCCAAACGGTAAAACTTTGGTTGACAAACACTTTTTGCATGTGAGAAGCAGAAAATATGTTTGAGCTTTTGGAAAATGTTACCCTACAAATTATGCTTGTCTGTCATGGAATGTTTGCGGCGTAGCCAAACGGTAAAACTTTGTTTGAGAAAGATTGAAAAACGTGTTTTTGAACTTTTTGAAAAACTTTCCTTGCCAAATTACGCAAGTCATGCAATCCTTGCAACATGACCAAACGGGAAAACTTTCCTTGATAAAAATGTTTGATCGTTTCACCAGGGCTTTAGTTGTCAATACAGCAAAAAGAATTACCTTTTCTGCAACATAACATGCATCATTTGGACGATACTTTCTCCCTTCTTGAGACGGCAAATGATCGGGGGGTTCAATCCTGATAGACGGATCCCATTCGCCAGGGGGTAGCACTGTCACTGCATCTAAGAATTCGTCCACGCCGGCAATTATGTGCTCCCGTTTATCCGCTTTGTATGCAATTTCATGGAAAACCTACATGAAGGATAACAACAAGAATTAGTTCAATACAAAACAACAAACCAAAATCGTGGACTAGGAATATATTTTGAAAGGTATCATGTTGCAATACAGTAAGAACCCGCAAAGTAGAAACCAGTTTTTTCAGAACAGCCTGTTTAGTTTCCTATTAAAAGGTCATTAATCTTGAAACAGGCTGAAAGGATTCTTATCACATGGTTAAGAAACCTTCAGTTATTTCAACATAAAGCTTTAAAGAGAACCCAGAGCAAACACAATCAACAACTATTTTCTTGTGACCTAGCATCCGCTCGAAATATACTCAACCTTAGCATACATGCTAGGAATATAAAATATGGTATTAAAATGGCAGATGCAACGAACGAAACAAGTCTAAATAATTGGCACACTGAGGCCTTTCAAACTTATGTTATCATCAGAGTGTGACTAACTAAACCAATGCAAACCTTTATATACGTATGGCTAAGTAAAATGATACATGATCAAGATAAATAAGGTCAATTCAAAAGAGCATGTCCAGATCTGAATAGTTGGTCTTCCTATGTGGTCAACAGCTGTGGGTTCTCTAATTCNACCTAGCATCCGCTCGAAATATACTCAACCTTAGCATACATGCTAGGAATATAAAATATGGTATTAAAATGGCAGATGCAACGAACGAAACAAGTCTAAATAATTGGCACACTGAGGCCTTTCAAACTTATGTTATCATCAGAGTGTGACTAACTAAACCAATGCAAACCTTTATATACGTATGGCTAAGTAAAATGATACATGATCAAGATAAATAAGGTCAATTCAAAAGAGCATGTCCAGATCTGAATAGTTGGTCTTCATATGTGGTCAACAGCTGTGGGTTCTCTAATTCCATAAAAGCATACACTTTAAAAGAATGGTTCTTTCAGGTTATTATTTCGATTTCCACATTCAAAAACGTGCCACTGAATTTTGGATTATCTTGTGAAAAAAAGAGCCTTCGGTTCGGCTTGTGATCTTGGCAAATCAATTAACCCTATTTTGGTTGGGGAGGGCAAGTAGACTTTTTTTTACATAAATCCGCCAAGAGAAAATTTTATGGCCATGAAATTTTTGGAATTTTTTCTGGTACCTATTGTGTAACTAGTCTATTCAGAAAGTTCATAGTTTAAATATTTTGACCAATGAGAGGGAAGGCGACAATTTTCCTCGACTGACCCTATCGAAATCGCAAGTTCTCGAATCTCAATATTCGTGAAAAAGAGCAAATTTGCAATCTTTCGCAAAGTTCTTTTGCAGAGTTGTGTTATTTGATGTAGTCTATCTTAATTCTTATGTTTGGATTGAAATAGTGCTCCAAATGTGAATTCATCGCATTTTTCCCGATTTTGGCATGTGTTGCTGCTTTTCCTGACAACAAGAAAGATGCTGACGAAAGCAACAATGATGGCTAATTTTAGGTTAATTTTTCATATTTCTAAAAAGTACATGCATGGGGTTATTAGCACGCCAAATTTCTTCCTGTTTTTGCCTACCTAAAGAATCCTAATTGGAAAACTATACAGGAAAGAGACTGACGAAATAAATCATTTATAAAACGTGCATCCTGAAGTCATGTTTGATGAATTTGACTGGTTTTTAATGAGGAAGAGAAGAGCAAGAACTGGTTTTTAACACAGCGAAAATTTGATAAAAAGAGAAAGTACTGCGCGAGGATAGAGCAAATTAAAAAGTCATAAACTATTCATTTAATAAAGGCTAATTTCCAGTCAGCAGAATTTTCCAAGCGGGCGGAATTTTACACAATAAAAGGCCGTAACTTTCTATTCAATTCCAGAGCGACTTCTTCTCTCGCATACAATAGAAATTCCGCCCGCTCGGGAAATTCCACCCGCTCGGAAAATTCCACTGACTGGGAATCAGCCTTAAGATAAAAGACATTTTGGAAGCCGTTTAATGGTTTGACCAGTCACAACAGAGTGGTAACTTGACTACCAAGAACAGTACTGTAAGGTTACAACGTATTAGAACACCGTGTAACTTGCAACGTCGTTTTTAATAACCTTTATCTATGTCATACAGACTTTTATTCTATTGGGTCCAAAATCAGAGTTTCAAACCCACTCACGGAATGATAAAGCCTACAGACCTGCAGACAAACTTTCGATTTCAAACGTCAATAATGAGATTGTTGTTGTACAACTGACATCAACCAACTAAAATAGCTGCGAACTAAAGCTGCTACCGGGTGTTCCAAAACCCAAGTACTCCTGTTTGAATAATCACCAAAATTTAATCATAAGGCCGATCTTTAAATTTCTCTTTTTGGCAAGTAGATCAAGGCCAAATTATCTTTCCAGGCGTACCTGATTTCATGATTGCTTTTAAAAGAAGTAAATTTAGCTTTTTAAAGTTTCCTGGTTTCGAAGCATACTATAAAAGTACCAGATTAAGTTCTTTTGGTATATCAAGCTTCTAGTTTGGTCATAAATGTCAGAAAGAAAGCCAAACTACCGGGTGAACCAGAAAAAAGTTCCCACCTTTGAAAATTCGTAGCACCACAAGTACTTCCTGAATTTGAATGATTCAAATTCTAGTTAAAAGCCAAAAGATTAAAGTACTTTTGTGATTTTTCTCGTCTTCCTACCAGCACTGCAAATATAGGTAAAGTCAACTTTACAAAAATTTCATGTTTTCAAAATGACTGAAAAAGGGCCTAAAACACTTGATCAAATCGTTAGGACTCTCCTCACACAGAACGATACGCGCAGGCGTTTCCCCTCTCTCAAGAGTAATAAGACACAGGTTCTCAAACAGATACTAAAGATTTTAAATCCCATGGTAACAGATGTTCAGACGATATCTCTCACCCATGAGAAATTGCTTTTTCTCTGTTGTTCTGAGCGAGGAGTCTTTTTTTATTTGATCATGTAGTTTAGGTCCTTTTTGGTCATTTTGCAGCCACAAAGTTTTTCTATATTGGAATTTACCAATTTTTCCAAGGCTTGTAACAAAGCAAGAAAAATCACAAAAATACTTCGATCTTTTGGCTGTCCAGCAAATATCTATTCATACCAATCCATCCAGTACTCTCGATGCTATGAATTTTCAAAAGTGGGAACTTTTTTCTGGCTCACCCGGTAGTATGGAAGACTTGAAGGGTAATCTAGAAAAATCTCAAGATATTGGCTCTAACGTAAGATTAATGATGTTGCTTAAGGAGTATAGCTCAAAATAAGGTTCTTTGCTGCGTAATTTCGTACCTTTTAAAAGCAGTTTGTCCCCTTTGATGAATGAAAACAAACTCGATAAAGATCTCCATAGCATAGGGCTCAAATCTTTGAAATGTTTAAAAACGTGGGTGTAAAATTCTATAAAATTTTTCGTGGAATTGAATGGCTTGAAAGGAACGTATGGTACTTTGCTGTAAATCTGCCGTGGAAATTTTTCGATATCTTGATTTCTTTTAAAGATGGCGGCAGTCTAATTATTTTTGAAAAATTGTTATGGAAAATTTTGAAAAACTTTAAATCATCGTAAATCCTAAACCAATAGAGGAAAATGATATAACCTTCAAGGAAACCATAGTTTATGTGGGAGAACAATATGGTGGCAAGCAGAAATTCGTAGCCTTTCTGGTTTAGGATTTAGAAATTTGATGACGTCATAGCCTCAAATATAATAAATGCTGCCATTTTGAAAGTAATCAAGATATCAATAAATTTCCACAGCAGATTTACAGCAAAATGCCGGAAATTCCTTCCAAGCCATTCATTTCAAAGAAAATAGAAATAAAATTTTACACCGACCTTTTTAAAGATTTGAGCCCTATGTTGATCTCTATTGTATATTTCAGAATTTTGCGCTAATATGCTTTATCCTGAAAAATCAGGGTCATAGAGGCTCGCTGATGTATGACTTTCATGGTCACGTAAATAAGCAGTAACTATGCTCAGAACAATAGGGAACAGACCGTCTTTACGTAATAAAAACAAACATTTTATCATCTTGAAATATATTTGGATCATTGACAAAAAAGACCAAAAAGAAAATTTAGTGATAGGTTTGATGGTTGAATTTTGGCGATTTTTCAACAGGGAAAACTTGTTTTGGTACACCCGGTAGAATTGAAAAAAGAACAGCAGCTTTGATGCCCAAAACAGACCACACATGGATTGTCTGGGATGGAAGACCATCCTGATCACCGAACAGCTCAACAAGGGCAGATTTTTAAGGCACTAGCATGAGTTGTTTTTGTTCACACCTGAATTCAAAGCGATTATCGATCGCAGACAAAGAACATTCTCTCAACCAGTAATTCAAAACGAACAAAGCCGCAAAAGTTTCTCTGAGACACTGGTAGCTAGTGCACTCGTTGTGCATTCCAGAAATTGTTTTCAAGAGCAAACATGAGCATATATCGAAAGAAGAAAGATATATCTACACATCTACCACGGGCATTTTATTTCTTTGGTTCAGAAGCTGAGCAGTAAGTGTTTTGATTACACCTGAAAATATAGCAGCATTGAATCGCCTCCCGACTGACTTTTGAACGAAACAAATTAAATGCCTGAGGCAGATTTCTTCTTTCGATATATGCTCATATTTGTTCTTAACAACAATTTCTGGAATGCACAGCGAGCGCGGTAGCTACCTGGGTTTCAGAGAAACTTTTGCAGCTTTGCTTGTTTTAAATTACTGGCTGAGAGAATTTCCTTTGTCTGTGATCGTTAATCCCTTTGAATTGCGGTGTCAATCATAAGTAACTCATTGTGTTGTCTTACAAAATCTGTCCTTGTTCAACAGCTCATTTCTGATTATTAATGGTAGGTGACCGGTTGCAAGTTTCTTAGTGATCTGAACCCTACTGCAGCAACCTTTCCACAAGAAACACTACTTGCATCTCGCGTAATTTTCGTAAAATAGGGTGCATCTAAAGGCTACCTGCTGAAAAAATCTCACCTCATCTGACATCAGTGTTCCAATGGCTCTGCCAACTTCATGGTATCTTGCAAGATTGCCAACTGAACCCAGGAGCAGGAAAATGAACCTTGTAGGTACTGGCACTTCTGTCAAATCTCCCAACTCATTGGCTGATGACAATCTGATGAATGCTGCAATTGGAACCTCGAGAAAATCGACTTCTCCTACTAGAATGTTACAAGCTTCTGCACCATGAGGCACTTTCTTCATGAAATGGATATTAGCTTTACCCAGCATGTACGGATCATTGTTCAACTTATCATCAGAGTTGACACTGTTGACATCTGCAAATGAAGAACGACTGCCAAGGGATCTGATCAAAGGAAGCCTCATTAGGCCACTGGGCTCACTCTTACTTCTCGTAGTTGGTTCACTTGCTCTACGATCATCATTCTTGTGGTGGTCATCCTTTTTTCTTTCGCGTTGAAACGCATGTCGATGACGTCTTTGCAGCGTCTCTTTCACTTTATCACGCATCTTCAACGCGAGATTCCCCGTGCATATCATCCGATCGACAATGATACTCGTGATCTGATCAAAGGTCGAGCCGTCTACATCAAACAACAGCGCGCCATTAAGCAAGTAGCTTCTCAACTCGAACAGAGCGTGCAACGACAACGTTCCAACATGAGGTTTGGAGAAACGATTCCCTGACTCCTCCACATCTTCCTCAAATCTAATCCACCTCGCAGTTTCGCGCCAAACCGAATCACCATTTTCCCAAAGGAGTTCCTCCATTTCTGAGAAAATTGGCCTGGGAGTGATTCCAACATCCTTTGTGGATTGATCATACCCTAATATCTTTTGAACTCTCTCACCTGGGGGTGTTACAGGTCTGTCAGAATCGAGCTCTCTGATTGATCGTGTCCGTGAGCGTCTGCGTGTCGTATCTCGTGAATCTTCGCGGGTGCCATTTCGTTTTCCATCGCGTGCATCTTCACCTCTATGTGAGCCATTTTTATGATGGTGATGCCTGTGATGGTGGTGTCTTTTCTCTCTCCCTTTCCCTGCTAGCTGAACACCGCCATATGGATCTCCTGTCAACAAACAACAGTCGTACGATTACCTTCAGTGTCTTGGGTCAAGAATCTTTCTACATTTTAACAGGGTGAGTAAAATAGGCCACTACTCCTTGGACATCAAAACGATAATATTGCCAAATATACAGTTAAGCCCGAAATTATTCATACCTATGCCAAATTTGGAGTATTTTCAATCGTTATATTTGCTGGCCAATTCACAAGATATTTCATTCCTTGAAATGTCTCTTGTAGCNTTTTCAATCGTTATATTTGCTGGCCAATTCACAAGATATTTCATTCCTTGAAATGTCTCTTGTAGCACTTGTTTCAGCTTTTTATCACATTCTTACGAAACTTCAGCCACAGTAAAATTGGTCCTCAAATAGAACGATGCAAAATACTCAGAATTCGGCATAGGTATGAATAATTTGGGACTTAACTGTATCATTTAATGATAAAAGAATTTTACGTTTTTGGCCGAAATTCGAAAAAGTTTATTTCGTGAAATTTCCTGAAATGTAAAATTTGTGAAAGTTGATTTCTGTGAAATTTCCTAAGATGCAGGATCAAATATTTACGTAATCAAATATTTATATTTCTCTTCTTTGACAACAACCCTTCCGGACTACGTTACTACACGTTTTAAAAACAAAATAAAAAATTGGGCCGGAGAACAATGCACTGGTCGCTTTGAATAAAGTATCTCGCCCCCATCCCCCTAGTAAGCCACCAATTACTTAGCTAATTATCGTATGTAAAGTCTGTCTCAAATTATATATGAGGTGAGATTTGTGATAGCGCAAAATTATCCATAACGGCGGCAGGCATCTTGTCTGTTGTTATCGCGGAAAATTTTTCACCTGATACCTAATTTGAGACGGAATGTAATTTATTTATTAATTTTATTTTTTTTCAATTATTTTTGCTTTCCCATGTATTGTTGTTTTGTTTTCCCTTGAATATTCATATGTATGTTGTCTTCGTTTTTCGTGATGCCACAGAATAGTCATGATATTTTGCATCTAGTGGCATCGTCTTGTAGTGTAGTAAAGTATTTTGTAAGTAGTGTAACTAGTAAATTTGTATTGTAAATTTTTAATGGAATGCAGAAAAGAACATTGCACCTGCAGAATATGTCGTTGACGAAACAGGATGTGGTACTAATTACTTTTCTGATTTTAAGTGTATTTATGTTGGTTGGTCTTAATTAGTATCGATAAATACTATTGTAAACCAGCGTTAAATAATGAATATATGAATATGAACATGAACAAGCATGTTTATGGAAGATTTTGAAGAGTTTTAAGATTCAAAAGTTCAGATTCAAAAATCAAGGAACGTTTGACACATTATGAAATTTGAGACGAAACCTCATTCGCGAAAATTTATTCCCGCGAAATTTCCCATGTCGGTCATTTCGTGAAAGATAATTCCAAAAATGTCCGCATTTTTCCGAACTCGTGAAAGCTTCTTCGCGCGAAAGTACATTTATTGAATCATTTTATCAGTTTATCGACATTTACAAAGTATAATATAAACATTTAGAATAAAATAAATCATACTTTGAACAGAGTATGATTAAAACACGACGTTTCGAGCTAAGAAGGAGAAGTAGAAGTAGAAGGAGAGTAAAAGGAAGAGCAAGCGAATTCAAAGATTTAAAAGTTAGCGTGGCTGTCTCTTTTCTTACAAGATTTCTGATATTTGACCAGCCAAGATTCCCAATTATTGGAGCAGCAGGAGCATCGTATCGGCTGCTCGTTACAATTCTTGCAGCTCTATTTTGGATCTTTTGCAAGGCGTCAATTTTTGATTCACTACAGCAACCCCAAACGGAACAACAGTAACTCAAATGGGGCTCAAACAATTCCTCTATACATCTTGTTGAGTACGTCAGATGGAAGATATTTCTTAGAATACTTAATAAGTCCAAGGGCTCGATTTGCCTTGGTCTTGATNGATGATGTCTGTGATGGTGGTGTCTTTTTTCTCTCCCTTTCCCTGCTAGCTGAACACCGCCATATGGATCTCCTGTCAACAAACAACAGTCATATGATTACCTTCAGTGTCTTGGGTCAAGAATCTTTCTATACATTTTAACAGGGTGAGTAAAAAAAGCCACTACTCCTTGGACATCAAAACGATAATATTGCCAAATATATCATTTAATGATAAAAGAATTTCGCGTTTTTGGCCTGAAATTCGAAAAAGTTTATTTCGTGAAATTTCCTGAAATGTAAAATTTGTGAAAGTTGATTTCTGCAAAATTTCCTAAGATGCAGGATCAAATATTTACATAATCAAATATTTATATTCCTCTTCTTTGACAACATTTCATTTTTTTCATTTCATTCGAACTTTTTTATGCATGGTAATCCACTCTCAATATTTACATACTGCTTTACAGGGAGCCATGCTAAAGTAATATTAAAAATTAGATAATTAGACAACCCTTCCGGACTATGTTACTACACGTTTTAAAAACGAAATACAAATTGGGCCGGATAACATTGCACCTGCAGAATATGTTGTTGACGAAACAGGATGTGGTACTAATAATTTTTTCTATTTTAAGTGTATTCATGTAGATTGGTCTTAATTAGTATCGATTAATACTACTCTAAACCAGCGTTAAATAATGAATGCATGAATATGAACACGAACAAGCATGTTTATGGAAGATTTTGAAGAGTTTCAAGATTCAAAAGTTCAGATTCAAAAATCAAGGAACGTTTTACACATTTTGAATTTGAGACGAAACCTAATTCACGAAAATTTATTCCCACGAAATTTCCCATTTT
The DNA here is from genome assembly GCA_004194395.1 of Aurelia aurita complex sp. Pacific. Classification (NCBI taxonomy): domain Eukaryota; kingdom Metazoa; phylum Cnidaria; class Scyphozoa; order Semaeostomeae; family Ulmaridae; genus Aurelia; species Aurelia aurita complex sp. Pacific. The sequence continues at coordinate 120,071 of REGL01000054.1, forward strand.
GGTCATTTCGTGAAAGATAATTCAAAAATTTTCCGCATCTTTTCGAACTCGTGAAAGTTTCTTCCCGCGAAAAAACATTTATTGAATCATTTTATCAGTTTATCGACATTTACAAAGTATAATATAAACATTTAAAATAAAATAAATCATACTTTGAACAGAGTATGATTAAAACACGACGTTTCAAGCTAAGTCCGTTACCACGTGAAGAAATATTAGTAGAAGGAGAGTAAAAGGAAGAGCAAGCGAATTCAAAGATGTAAAAGTTAGCGTGGATGTCTCTTTTCTTACAAGATCTCTGATATTTGACCAGCCAAGATTCTCAATTATCGGAGCAGCAGAAGCATCGTATCGGCTGCTCGTTACAATTCTTGCAGCTCTATTTTGGATCTTTTGCAAGGCGTCAAGTTTTGATTCACTACAGCAGCCCCAAACGGAACAACAGTAACTCAAATGGGGCTCAAAAATTCCTCTATACATTTTGTTGAGTACGTCAGATGGAAGATATTTCTTAGAATACTTAATAAGTCCAAGGNTCAAAGATTTAAAAGTTAGCGTGGCTGTCTCTTTTCTTACAAGATTTCTGATATTTGACCAGCCAAGATTCCCAATTATTGGAGCAGCAGGAGCATCGTATCGGCTGCTCGTTACAATTCTTGCAGCTCTATTTTGGATCTTTTGCAAGGCGTCAATTTTTGATTCACTACAGCAACCCCAAACGGAACAACAGTAACTCAAATGGGGCTCAAACAATTCCTCTATACATCTTGTTGAGTACGTCAGATGGAAGATATTTCTTAGAATACTTAATAAGTCCAAGGGCTCGATTTGCCTTGGTCTTGATAGAGTCAATATGTTTTCTTTTTTTGTTTTTTGTTTAAACAGGTCAGGTTGAAAAACATATTTATATATGAAACCTATTTCAACCTGTATAAATATTGTAAAATGAAATGCATGAGCAGATTCAAAAGAATGAGGTGGAAGACGTACGAATAGTGGTGACTACAGGGATAAAAGGTACAGGCAGGAGCTTACAAAAAACAAAATAAACATTATAAAACCTAGGTCATGCTATGAGAATGTTACTGTAAATAATTAAATTGTTTGTTAGTAAATTGTGTAAGTAAATTGTTTGCTAAGTCCAGCAAGGATAAAGAGGGGAAAGTTTAAAGATGATACACTTTTCCAATGTTTTTCGCCTTGTGCTGTCTGTAGCAGCGAAGAGTAGACCAAGAATTGGCATGCCTTCAGTAGAATGGTAAGGCAAATTGAGTGCTTTGGTATGTCGCTGTCAGGGTCATTTTCATGTTGATCGTTAAGGTGAATTTTGTGTCTGACATTTCTCATATGTTCTATCAACTGCTCTGGATGCTATGAATTTTCGAAAGCGGGACGTTTTTCTGAATCGCCGGGTACATCATCAATGTTATTTTTGGGGCAAACAGACAGTAGTTTTGTAATAAATCATTTTCACAAAATCAGAATTGTTTGCAGTCTAAAATCAAAATCAATCAAGTCAGGTCTGATTTCATTTCACTTCATCGAAAAACGTGCCAGCTGACCTCTCAACCTATCTCAGCATGTTTTTTCGATCAGATCTTATCTGTGCTTATCAGTCAAAACAGTGTTGTCGAATAACGCAAGAACAACGGCAGCAGCTTTTTGCAATAATCAATCTTGATAACTTGAGTCGCTGACCACAGTCTTAGATCAACCACATAAAAAAGAGCAAGACAGCAAAAACATCATTTCTAGAACTCCGCTGGAAATTCACTTAGTGATATGCATGTCTGATCAATGCTAACCCACACAAACAACTCTTTTTTAATCTTCAAATGTGAAAAGTTTTTAAAGAAACTTACTTGAGGTAAGTTTTGAAAAATCACAGCCAATGTAAGGATGATGATGACAATAACACACTATCCATTTACATGGTTTTTCATAGTGCTACCTAAATTTACAATCTAAGGCATTAAAATTTCTCAAACAAATTAAGTTACAAATAAGGAGATTATTACGTGCAAATTAATAGGAAAAAAACTGCTAACTTTTGAGAAAAGTGTCAAAATAAAGAATTAACATGTGCTAAAAACCTATTGCTATTTGTTGTACTCTTAGTACTGGTTGGCAGAGAATTAAAGTTGGCAGATCCCATGTCTGAAATGTTCTCTTCATGCTGTTAGTTTTAGCTGAAGGTAGGTGTAGCTCATTGGACTAACGCGTACAATATTGATGAACATTACTATTAATTGTCATAGCACGTATGAATCTGATTTACACTGTGTACAAATCGTCTTTTATCCATGGTCATCCAAGGAGCATTGGTAGAGTTTTAAGAGGGCAATACTTCATCAAGGTCTCCATAGTATATGGTCTTTCATTCTTTTCATTTACGATTCAGAAAGTTGATGATATCAAACTTCAAGCGAATTGAAATACAGCACAACAATGAAATATTGAAAAAAAATAAAGTGCACATATTTTTCATAAGAAACTAAGAATTTGAGCCAGAACTGATGGTGTTTTAAAATTATCAGATTTTCAGTATTCATAGTTTCTTATCAGTTTCTTATTAGTTCCATAACAGTCTTCATGCTTATTTGCTCGTGAACATATCTAAAACGAAGTTTTTGAGCCTTTCCAAAATTCCAAGGGGGTGGCTATTCAGGTATATTTAGGACAGGGGTGCTCAGGCTGGTGTACAAAGCATCGACCCAAAAAAGTAACTTGAAGCATTAAAATAGTCCCAAAAAATATTTTTTCTGACCCAACTTACCGAAAGGTTGTGAACTTGGTATCTTAAATCTGTGGAAAAGTGGCCTAACTGATAAGATTCTCGTAATCCGTTTAACTATTTAACTATTTGTTATTTGATTTCAGTTTTGTTTGCAAATGACATTTTTCCAGATTTTTTTACTTTTTCCCATATTTGAGACCCAAAACAGTAATCTAAAATTACAGAACCCAAAAAATAGCTGCACAAATTATTTACCCAAAAAGATAGGCTTTGCTCAGATTGAAGACCCAGCAAAATAACCTGAGCACCCATAGATCTAGATACACAAGAGTACGCCCCCCCCCAATTATTTGACATTCCTAAAGTAGCTTACCAATAATATGATAAAGGAAACAATCAAAAATAAAGTAAAACATGCTTAGGATTTCTATCATGAAAATAAATAGTTTCTTAAGTTTCTCAGCACTGAAGTTTCTTAATTTTTGGAAACCTGAGATTTGAATTTCTGACAAACAGTTTCCTTACAAAGAAGTACCTGAAACAAGTTCACAGCAGAAGTATATCAAAGTTTCAAGCAATTTAATCTGAAGAAAGTTGTAAAAGCAATTCATAACACTTTTCTTAAAAATTTGCAGCATATGTTCTGTTATAGCTCTCTTAAACACAATTATACATCACTTTCTGTTATCAGCTGCCTAGCAAAACTATTTTTGTACATCTATTCTCTGTTTTGTTTACTCAGCTGTTCATAAAACTTGCAAAAATGGTCTGGAAACATCAATTTTATACGAGCAATGACAAAACTCCCCACTGCTATTTATAGCTGCTGTAAAAATATTTCCACTAAAGTGCTCTAAAACTCAGAATCTTGGCCTGTAAACCAGTGGTGGAAAACATATTTAAGTTCCTGCAAAGCGACCTCAACATAAAATTCTACCTTCCATTGTTTTATTGATCTATCCATGTGCAAGATTTCAAAGCACTATTGACCTATTGCGCAATGCATATGTGCAGTAACAGAGCGCAACAAACATTGAATTTTCTTGTACTTTGTCCTTTCTTTTTTCCTGCTTTCCTCCTTACATTTTCAATCTTTATTTTCTCCCTTCCTTTCATTTTTATTTCCTCCCTCCCTCATTTCTATCCTGTTTTAATTCTTTAGTCAGCTTGTTCTTTTTCTCCCTTTCTTCCCTTAAGACAAACAAGCTTCCTGTGATAAGCTACTTCACAGCTTCATACACTTTCTCCAACCCTGCGTGTGACCTTCAGTTTCCGTCAGGAGAAGAATCTTAAAACTGATCCTATATCTACAATATTATATACCTGAAATATATAATGCTTTTCAAAACTGAGAATGAGTGCACATAATCTCGAAATTGAAGCTGGAAGATTTGGAAAAAACGTGATAGCGAGATGTGACAGGCACTACAAGTACTGTCTGTCAATTGGAATCAAGACTATTGGTAATGAAGTTCATTTCGTCATGGTGTGCCCACAGTTTCAAGATGAAAGAAGACTTCTTGAAACAAAGATAGTTGATTTGTACCCAAATGTATGTCAGCTAAGTGTCAAGAACAAATTTATCTGGTTAATAAGTCAAGAGGATAAGTACTGCCTTAATTTGGTAGCAACTTACTTGTTGAAATGCTTCNATTGGTAATGAAGTTCATTTCGTCATGGTGTGCCCACAGTTTCAAGATGAAAGAAGACTTCTTGAAACAAAGATAGTTGATTTGTACCCAAATGTATGTCAGCTAAGTGTCAAGAACAAATTTATCTGGTTAATAAGTCAAGAGGATAAGTACTGCCTTAATTTGGTAGCAACTTACTTGTTGAAATGCTTCAGACTAAAGTCGGATCTCCAAATATGAATATCTTATGTCACGCAATTCACGTACCATGTTTAGTACCATGTTTAGAATTTATCATCATATTTGTAGTATATATTAGTACAATATGTCCTTTTTTCTGTAATCTTACGTCATGTAATAGTTATTTCAGTTGAATTGTAATTAGGTTAGAGGCCTCCTTGGCCTAGATGCCTTATTATTAGAAAAAGAAAATAGTATTTAAGCTGGCACACTCTCTAAATCATGACCAGAAATAGTTGGGTTTCTTCCTGGATTCAAACAGAGTGAATGGAAAATTTCTGACCCATGCCATTGGCAACCTACACCCAAATTACATGTAATATAAAAATTTACGAAAAGAAAGAAGGCTATTTACATGTGTAAAATTTAATAAAAACTAAGATCTTGTATAAAAACACCCCTAGTGTAAAATGGCAGGGATAGCATTAAAAGGTCAGCGCAACCTTGTTTCCATAATGGTCCCTCCACTCCAGAGGTATTATAGAAAAGAAAAGTTGTGATGAAAAGAGACAAAAATATTTTGTGTAGAAAAGTAGAAAGTAATGCCAAATATCACATTCCAGCATAAATAAACACCAATGATATAAAAAGAACAAAACATGTGCCATTTGATACCTTCTACAAACAATTACAAAAGGAGTTCAGAGTTGAATGAGGCACTTCAGAAAATTATATCAAAGTGTACATATTTTGAATTTGCATTTCAAAACAAAGTCATTGCAACCTTCTTCCCTTTAGAATAACTGAAACTGCAGCCAACGATTATTCAAAAGGAGAAAGGTTCTACAAAACAAAGAGCACAAGCCTGCTACTGTTGGTTCCAGATTCGCATTTCACACAATATTTGAGTAGGGGGATTGAGCAATTAGAAATAATTACTTGGGGGACCGTAGCAAGCTTATGCTCTCATGTTTTGTGGACACTTTCTTCTTTTGAATAATGGGTCTACTTGTAGGCTACTGAAATTGCTGCTGTGTCTGCAGCATATAAAGCAAAGGGGACTCATTCCAGGGAAGGTAGTCATTTAACCCATGGCTCAATCTTTGAAAAGGTGGGTGTACATTTCCATTATACTTTTATTGTTTGAATTAAATGGCTTGACAGGAACTTAAGGGTACTTTGCTGTAAATTTGCAGTGGCAATTTTTGATATCTTGATTAGTCTCCAAATGGTGGCATCTATTACATTTGAGGCTGTGACATTTTCAAACTTTCAAATCCAAAACCAGGAGAGCGACAGATTTCTGCTTGTCACCATATTGTAGACCTTTATAAACTACCCTTTGAAACATATTGAGTATGTTTACAGCATACTCCAAGCTTGATTCAAGTAAGAACTTTGCACCACTTGCGCTAGCTTGCACCATGCATCTTGTGAACTGAAGGCAAGCTCAATCGAGCTTGATAACAGTATGTTTGAGAATAATTCTAGCATCAGATTATTTTCAAGCTTTATCCAGCTCTAATCATCATGCAAACTGGCCAAAATCGTACTAACATACTCAACTCAAGCACCGTCAAGCCAAATTCACGCATCAAGCTTGCATAAGCTTGTTGCAAGCTGAACTCTTTTTAAGGGTATAAATGGCTTTCATGAAGATTTTATCATTTTTCTTCTATCGATTTAGGATTAACAATGACTTTAATTTTTTCAAAATTTTCCATGAATTCCTTCAACAAAAATAAGAATGCTACCATCAAGATAAGAAAAAAGTCCACGGCAGATTTACAGCAAAGTTACCTTTGTTCCTTTTCAGTAATTCACTTAAAACAAAAAATGCAAAAATTGTTTACACCTACCATTTTTAGAATTTGAAACAATTGAGAGAATTGAGCCCTATGCTCTTGCTCGCAATTGATTTTTTTCCTACGGGGACAACTCATTTGACGGTCAATGGGGGGGGGGATATAAATATATACAGAATAGAAAAAAAGTTCTCTTACCTATACCAACATGCGCTGTATGTCTGTTTTCAAATTCAATTTCAGTAAAACTTTGGCTTGTTGAAAGGACGCCTGGATCACGAATAGCAAGTCCTTGGGGAGAATGTGAAACAGCAACTGGACGATTTGCAGTACGAGGCAAACCACTTTGTAATGGGTCCATATTGAGTTCTGCAAAGAAAGAAAGATAGTTGAGAAAGGCTAAAGCAGTCTAGAAGTTTTGAAGTCTACCCTGAGTGCGGCAGGCTGTGCAATGAAAAGTATGTGGCTGTTTTCAAAACTTAAATATTAATTGATCAGCCAAAGGCTAACTGAGATGTGAAATTTGATTTGGTAAAAGCGCTCATCTCTAAGACCCTGAAATTATAAAAATGCTGGTGAGGGGAGTGTATGGTAACATGAATACCACGCTAGATTCTGGTCCATGATTTACATGCTATTGACATTTGAATTCTATTTTTGAAACAGGAAAATGTATTGAATTCATATTTCAATGCAAGTAAATCATGGACCAGAATCAAACATGGAATTCCAGTTCCCATACAAACCCTTTATTAACGTTTTGTTTATTCTTGGGTTTAAAAGATGAATGATTTCACAAAAACGAAGTTCTCAAATCTAAGTTATAGCCTTTGAATGATAGATTAACATTGCAACTTTGAACATGGGCCATGTACTTTTTACTCCAAGCCTGCTAAACATGTTAACTCTTTTTTGACTAATACCCACTGTTTCACGTTATGACCTCTTTGCTTTCACAACAAGAAGCAGCAAGGACATGCCTCCAACTCAGAATTCATACAATGCATACAACAATCAATTCACTGCGCCTTGTTATAGGAGGAACAGTCTTGCACAGTGATGATGCACTGTAGATTTAGCATTCTGAGCTTGTCATTTTACTTCATATCTTTTGAAAACACAAGACAAACTCTACTTGCCGTCTTGCAAATGTCCTTTGTTCTTTTGCAGAATTACACAGGTTCTAAAATTGCATCAGTTTTGGGTCTGAATATGGTAGAACGACTAAACCTGTAAAGTATGGGATTACAAAACTGCCTTATTTACAAGATGCTTTGGATCAAAACGTAGCAGATACATCTTGAAAAATAATCTGTCTTCAATTATTCAGTGTGTATTCTGCTAGTTTTGTGCTATAGCCGTTAAGAACTTCAAGAAAAACTTTGTAAATACTGCAAATAGCAAGAAATGCTTAGCAAAGTAAATTCTGGCACACCTCTTAAACACATGTTGTGCAAATTATGCACAAAGGGTCCGTACAAAGTGAATGGTCTCAGAAATAAATTTAAAAAAAGTTAGCCTGAGGAAATTGTTTCACCTCATGAAGGTAATGGCATTGAAAAACTTCTAAATAAATTTTCTGCTTTTTTATATCAAATTGCTAGCTTTGTATGCAAAATGCAACCAAAGATTTTTTAACACAAAATTCAAAACAAAAAAGCAGACAAAGTTGCCCTGAAACCAGTAAGGCAATACTGTTCCTTTTGCACACAAACGGTAGTTTCAAAGTGAGCCCATAGTAAAAAGAACTTGGTTTGCATTTTGTGTGCACAAAGTTTGTTTATAGTAAAGGAAGAAAGATAAATCTAAAGATGTGCCTCACAGGATTTTGTTTTACAGATGTAGAAGCTGAGCAGAAGGCCACTGCTATTCTGGCATATATAGTGTCTAAATGAAACAATTACTATACTCATGTCCTGAAACAAACAAACAAAATCCACCAGGCAGATTGTCAGATTTATCCTTCTTCTTTTGTTATGAACTCCCTTCATAGAAGATACAATTTCTGGAAAGAGCAGACCTAGGTCTTTTTCAAGCTTTTGTTGTTGAGATATGCAAGTGTGAAGAGTACATAGAATGGGGGTCTGGGGGCCTTGCGACCAGAAAAAATTTGAAGCGATGCTCCACACATTGTCAGAAAATGGGATTAACATTGTACAAACCAACTCATAACAGTATAATTGCCAATATCATCGGCCGTACCCTCCCCCCCCAGGGCAAATTTTACACTGGAATTAGAAGGATTAGAAAAGTGGTCCTGGGGAATGGTCACTGTCCCTTTGGACCCTCCACAGGTAACAGGGAAAAATTAGTACATAAGTAACAAGTACCTCCATCTTTACTTTAGTGTTTACCAAATTTGCCAATTTTGTCTAGATTAGATTAGGCCAACCACGACAATGTTTGTGATGCAAACAGTTCCGGTTTTCTTTTGAGTGGAAACCGGAACTATTAATATCACAAACATTGTCATGGTTGGCCTAATCTAATCTAGACAAAATTGGCAAATTTGGTAAACACTAAAGTAAAAGATGGAGGTACTTGTTACGTATATACTCATTTTTCCCCGTTACCTGTGGACCATCCAACCGCTTCTGACTGTAGACTTGTAGACATTGAAGGTACAGCCTTATATTGTTTTACCTTTTTGTATGATATTCTAAGTATTTTTAGATATAAGAAATTATTAATTGTTATTGCTTCATAAATCTTATTCTGATCTAAATAATATTAATACAAAATTTGCAAATCATATGTTTGTTATGAGCTCCTTACATACACATTTTTCATAGGAGAAACTTACAGACTATAGTACTAAGAGTTTCTTAATTTCACATGAAGCTCTCACTTTCTGGTACTGAAAGTTTCTTCATTTTTTCTTACTTTTTGAACCTAGGTGAAGTTGCGGTGTTTAGCATCAAGCGCTGGGAGCTAATCGAGTCTGGGACCCCTTGTCATGACGCTCAAGTGGTGGGGCTTTACTAAGCATCTAATCCTGTCCGCATGACTGTTTTGGCTGCAAAGACAGAGAACTACACCACTGTGCCAAAACACCTTAATGTGCAAATTATGATATAGTTCCAACACTGCTACAAATATGTTTCTTGGCAAATAAGACATCAGTTTGGAAGTGAAGATGTTTTCTAGTATTCAAAATTCAGAAGAAAGAGTTAACTTTACTCAAGGATGAGTTTGAAAATATATTTACTATCATTTCTTTTAAATTTCTCAAGCTTAATACTAGAGCTTCTTAAATTCTTGGCTACCATAGTTATAAACAAATTTCTTGTGTCAAAAGTGTGCTAGAGCTTCTTAAATTTGTGGCACCATAGTTATAAAAAATTCTTGTTTCAAAAGGGTGCATTTCTATCATCTAATAATCAAGAAAACCATAAGAACCAACAAAAAAACATTAAAAAACTCACTTTGACTATTGATAACCAATCCAAGTTTCTTACAAAGAAGCATCTTCTTTCCTATACAGTTTACCTTCTACTGTGCGCAAAATAAAATTCTTCCAGGTTTGCAAAACCACTGTTTTGTGCTGAGCTACTTAAGTGTTTCATTTATTGAACAACTTAAGAAACTTTTTAAAACCTTAAATTGCTACACAGAGAACTGACATGAAGCTAAATGACGAAAACTGATCCTAGTTTCCTGATGTACTGTGCACTACATCCTGCTAAGTTCCACCAAATGATAATCCAACCACCAAATCACGTTTTGATAATAGCCAATAAAATATTAAATTCATTGAAATTTTGACAAAAATCGGCAAGAGAATCAACGCTAGTTTTGATGAACAAACATATCAATGCAAAACCTGCTTTAGAAGCTGCTTGCTCGCTTTGTAATCTGCTGTTCATAATTCCTACGTACGTACCTGTCACATAAACAAGTTCTTGGTTGCCAAAGGTCGGCCAGAAAACGAACGTCCTAAATTGCAAAACACTATTAAAACTTTCAACACTTGGTTGCGAAATAAAGATTGTGGGATCCGGTTTGAGTTGGAAATCAGTTAACGGTAAGATCTAAAACTTCGAGCCATGTGGAGCGCAGAGAAAAGATTCTTGGAAAAAGACAGACACATTTTTTCATAAGAAATTGCTTGTAAGAAACTCACCTCTCGCATCGCCAAAACATTCCAGAATTAGAGAAATATAAGTTCAAAGCTATTAATTTTAATGTAGGAAATCCCTACCACGTTTTTACTTTATTTTCGCTTGCTTCCTGTGACTCCATATTGCATAGTTCATAATTTGACTTTGATAAACAGCGCAAAAGGAAGTGCGACAACAGTATTTACCTCTTTGAAGAGCTTCCCACGACATGAGAGGTTGTTTACGGATGGTAGCATCTGTTTGCCGTTCTCTTTGTTGGATAATAAACTTTTTCGTCATTTCTTTTCTTATAAAATCCAGTGTGCCTTGTACCTTACCAAACACAAACAGACCGAGAAATCATCAATGTAAACCGAAAGAAAGAGGGTTTGAAAATAAACCAAGTGGGAGAGTGAAAGTAGTTCAAGTATCAAATCCTTCCTGCTAGGCCAAGTAGACTATGCCAAAAAATTCATGGTTTAGTTTCTTGGATACCAAAATGCTTCAACTATTCATTCAAATCAAAACAACGCGTTATATCTTTATTTTAGTTCCGTGATACAGATAAATCGCCCCCAGCTTGTTTTTGATCCAAAAGGATCCCTTCAATACTCCCGACGTATTAGAATATTGTCGCCCTCCACAGACCAGTCAGTCGCTTGCTGGTTTTTTACAGCCGCATACTCACTTAGACATAAACTTAGTCCTGATCTATATTCAAAAGCCGTCTTTCAGTAGATTTACTTATTCTGATACCTATTACAAAGTTAATCAGTTTGAAATATGCAAGTTTTCGGATTTAGGGAGATCATCCCGGCAAGCGATAATCCCAGTCAGGGCGAGACATCTCTTCCCCACGCAGGTAACCCTAAAAAAAAATTTGACAACCACATTCGATTGGTAAACCCAATCATAGTTTCGTTCAAAATTCACTTTCGAGATCCAAAATAAACCAGTCTAACACATTATGTAAGAATCATGAGCCTTTACATTAAAAATACGAAAATTTCATGGCTTAAAAGAGACATTTTGGGATAAAAACAAGGAATATAAACTTTAAGTCACTCACCTCAAAAAATTGGACACCGTGACCAACTTTAGGCTAGAACAAGGAGGGGTCATCTGCTACACATCAAACATCGCAACGCCATTCTTCTTAGCATACAATTTTCTTCCTTGAGCTTCTATAAACTTCCAGGATATTTTGTGCTACTTAACAGACCGTTTTCTTGGGAATAAATGCAATATTTCTGTGAAATTTCTTGAATATTTTCCCGTAGCATCCCAACGCGTCTTCTTTGCCGGTGATGGAAACGGAGACTCCGCAACTACTTCATGTTCACATGCATGAACGTGCGTTTTGTTTTTGTGGTCGAAAATTAGAACTCAGTGCAAAATGGCAAAAATGAAATATGAATCAATTTCATCGATGTGAAAATAAATATGTAGGCTTATTTCACAGGTGAAAATAAATATGTAAGCTTATTTCACAGGCGTAGCCGAGAGAGTCGACATTGCCCGTACTAAATTTTCTAATTCCATACCAGATGTTATTGTGCCTTTTCCTTCCAGAAAGTGCCCTCTTGCAGGGGTCGTCAGAGTCAGACGTACCTATAAACTGGGGTGGACTTTGTCATAATTAAGTTTCGAAAAAATTTTAGACCATTTCCGATCAGGAATTCAAACCCTGAGAAATTCAAACGGTGGAAATATCCACTCCAGTCCGCCCCCTGGCGTCGCCCCTACACTCCTACGAGCTGAGCCCAAAGAGTTTCTGGAATCTAGGGCGGAAAGTGTATACAGGATTTTGGGTAGAGAAAATGGCGTTTTCGGGCTGGATTTCTGTGATTAGACAAATAGACATGGATTACAAGGAGCTAGAAAAATGGAAATTGAGTTAATATAAATCCATTTAATCCTAGCCTTTTGAGACAACATCTAAAAAAATTAGGTTATGGTTTTGCTCCAATTTTGACTTGCAAAATTGAGAAAAAAGGGCTAGTTTTTGTTCGCAATTATAAAGATAGCGTTGTAAAAATTTGCGAGTTCTTGCAGTGTTGTTGGGTAGTGACTAGAAAAAACCTGGATTTCAAGGACCACTTCCCTGCGTTTCGTCACATAATGCTGCAAAATGGGAAAGATGCAAAAGGTTTGCATCAGGACAGATTTGGTAAGACAATACCACAAGTTGGTTTTGATTGACACCTCAATTCAGAGCGATTAGCGATCACAGACAAAAGAAATTCTCTCAATCAATAATTCAAAACAAGCAAAGCCGCAAAAGTTTCTCTAAAACCCAGGTAGCTAGCTCGCTCGTTGTGCATTCCAGATATTGTTTTTAAGAGCAAACATGAGCATAGATCGAGAGAAGAAGGATGCATCTACACATCTGATTCAAAAGTCGATTGGGAGGCGATTCAATTCTCTTATTTTTTTGGGTATAATTAAAACAATTCCAGCTCAGCTTCTGAACCAAACAAATAAAAAGCCCGAGGTAGATGTGTAGATACATCCAACTTCTTTCGATATATGCTCGTGTTTGCTCTTGAAAACAATGTCTGGAATGCATCACGAGCGCGCTAGCTACTTGGGTTTCAGAGAAACTTTTGCGGCTTTGCTTGTTTTGAATTTATGGTTGAGAGAATTTCCTTTGTCTGCAGCCACTAATCGTTTTGAATTCAGGTGCAACAAAAGCATCTCATGCAATTGTGTCACAAAATCTGTCCTTGTTAATGACACCTCTTTTGCAACAAGTTCAGAACCTATTCAGACATTTTTCTTCAAATTGGAGGAGCATTGCTACGATGAATGGGGACCTTCTAAGTGGAAAGAGATGTTATACTACCTTACTTGGTTTTATTCAAACAGACAAATTTCGTGGCCAAACTTTTGAAAGATTTTCTTTGCATTCTCAAAGCAAAACAAAAATCTGCACTAAGCTCGCATTGTTCTCCTATGCTGTGCTGGCCTCGAAGTAGCCTGTTAGCTGAAATTGGGTCTGGTTAGCAGGCTAGCCTCGAAGACGCTTCATCTTTATTTGAAGATCAAATCTCGATAACTCGTACTCTCATTTCATGCAATTTGGATACCACAATAGAGAAAATAACAAAATCATCGAAAGCAGGGAGATTTATCCTTTACGTGAATGACGCAGGTATCAACCAAAAACAGCGCTTTTTCAAATCGTGGCATTTCTGGTTACACTAAAAAGCTTCAAATCATTGTTACCAATTGTTACTGCCAGATAAAGCAAGGCGAATTTTGTAAAACAACATATTCATGTTTCTGAAAAGACATAGCGATTTGCCTTTCTAGAGAATAGATTTTACACCACTGAGTGCACTCAAAGAGAAAGCAGAGCATCATGGTCGGGTGCGTTGAAGGTGTGAAATCTATTGTAGAAGTTATCGCCTTGTCAAAAACAGAACTGTGTCCTTTGTTATAGGGGGGGGGGGCTTTTTCATGAAACACCCCCGATTTCAAATGCAGCATGCTGTAGGAGCGAAAGCAACACCTTTTTTACCGTACAGAATTACAAAGCAGATTTGTTCAAAACCTTTCAGGCCTAGAAGCACTAGAGGTGATGCCCTATAAAGTAGGAAAAGGACCGAAAAACGACCCAATCTAACAAAATATCCCCTTTTGACATGTTTTGACAACCTGCTCTAGAGGAATTGCCTTACTTTGATACCATGTGCTAGAAAAAATTGGTGAAAACGATACCCTTAAAAACGGCACATTCCCGAAAAAAATATACTAAGTAACCCCCCCTCCCGGGATCGGTTAAAAATTGCTTAATTGTTTCCCTCATGAAGGAACTGAAGAAAAAACAATTTGCGTTGTAAATATATTCGTCTTTATTCAGTCATACATGCAATAAATTTGCATATTTCAAGATTTTAATTTTAATTGCTCTGTCATATCTAATACAGCAAAAAGAAGGTACAACTGGCCTTTTACAAATCAAAATAATCTGTCTAAGGCAAGCGGTGAGACGTCATGCAGCGGTCTAAAGTTCTATTGGAGATGTTTTTATAGCCGCCGGCAAGGACTCGCTTCTTCTCAAGTTCAGCTGAATTCACGCTTGTAGCGTCATCCTTGACGCATTCCGGGTGACAACGAAGAACGGCTATGCGACAAAGTTGGTTTGATTCAGTTCTGCTGCAGGCACAGCATCGCACTACAAAATCGCCTCATGTATCCGTAACGGATTAAATCAACGGGTTTGCTTCAACCAGCCGGCATGGAGCGTATCATCTATTTCGTGGCCTTTGTTGTCGCCATTTTTATGGGCCATAAAATTGCGTCAACAAAGAGACGACACTCGCGAAGCATGTTGGTTGAAACCTGAAACAGACACTTTGAGCCATGGCCAACGACGAACATTGATGGCAACACTTTCAGATTTTGCTTCCCAACCAATGTTTTCCTGTTTGGCTGCGTCGCTAACATCGCGTGGCAAGCAGTTGTTGGGAAATGTTTTCGTATAAGTTCAATCACATTTTCTGCTTGTCACAGGTAAGAATGTTTGCTCAAGCAATATGTTGTGACGTGGCAAAAACCATGGGGACAAGCAGTTTGCTTGGCAAGCAAATCTGAGAACACATTTAAACTGCACTGGTACGGTCTAATCCGTTACAGAGTTGTTACGGTTCAAGAGCGTTTACACTATTACAATACATAGGACGATTCTATAATGATGAACACAAGAAAAAGACGACTTGGAGTTCTTCTAATATATTCTTTTATTCTCTTTTCTTTTCTCGACGCGTTTCGACTCTACGGTCATCGTCAGGAGAGTGAATATTGACATGATGGTATGCCCCTTTTGTACCTTTTTAGCAGTCACTTGATTTAAAAGGGGTCGAATGATGCCTAATTGGGGTCACTGGGATGATTCTATAGATGTATATAATAGCTATTCCGCATTGAAGAACAATAAGTTCTTTTCTGCTTTAGCAGCAACATAAATGTCGTTCACTAATGTTATCCAACTTTGTCTTTTTTTCGCCAGCAGTCTTAAACTTTCAAGATCATTGATTGATTTGAGCTGATTTATGTTGTATATCTTTTGGAATTTGTTATGTTTCTTTAGCACGATTATGTCATTGTGTAACGTATTTGGCAGTGTAGTAATTGGCCTTCCACGAAATTTCTTTGAATGCAATTTCTCGAAGTAATAGTTCATCGCTTTCTGTGCAGGTGTTTCCGGGTGTGATCATAAAACATAGATAGAAGGAAGCAAAAGTTTTACAGATTTGCAGGCAGAGTCAAAATGGGAGGCTGATCCGATACACTTTTGTTACAGATCCAAAGTCAGCCGTACCGCTTAGACATTTGTAGTCATTAACCGACTTGGTAAATGCCTATTTTAAAACTAAGGCCATAAAATAGCTTCAGAAGTTTGCCATATTGCAAGCAAATTTTTCATTCAGAAATTATAAGCCCACGAGGGGATGTAAGCATTTAAAAGTGCCATGAGATATGAAAATGGCGACAACAAAGGGCAACCAAGAGACAGCACTTGCAAGGCATGCTGGATGAAACATACCCTTTAAGACTGGTTCCCACTACTGGTTGATGAACTATCATGGCTTTCCTAATTTTTACAATGCGATTGCACTTCATCTTCCAACAGCATCCGTTGCTTTTGTTGAAACCGCAATGCAAAGTGATTTACAGTCGTGGCCAAAAATTTAAGACCACACTTTTGTCAACAACGTTTCTTGGAGTAACGAGATGGAACCCTACCCCTCTGCCTATCTTCTCTCTTGGAGTTCATTTAAGTTAAACTTCCATGTAGATTCCGAAGTTTGATGTCTTTCTTTAATTTCTGTGCCAACTTGCTATGACGTCATAATGAAATTTATAGAAATTCTCAGAAATTATAGCACTTCTACCGACAAAGGGTGTGACCCAAAAATTATATTACTCAGGTGGATTTTACATCAATCTATGCACAATTCATTTCTATGATTTGTTTGCAAATTATCGAAACTCCACGAAGAGTATTGCTTCAGGGAAAAAGGTGGAGTGCCTTCAGTCCACAGCTATGGCCATAAGTGTAAGACCACCCTTTGAAAAGCGTGAAAAAATTATGTGCCTATAAGATAAGAGCCTGTGATATTCGATGATTCGCATAATAAAACAGTTCTTCGACATTAATTCGAATAACTATGTGATTTGTTACTTCAAACTAAAAATCAAGGGCTGGTCTTAAACTTATGGCCATAGCTGTGAACCGAAGGCCTTCTACTACCTTTTTCCGTCAAGCAATAATATACGTCGATTTTCGATATTTTGCAAAAAAAATCATAGAAATGAATTGTGCATAGATTGATGTAAAATCCAGCTCAGTAACACAATTGTTGGGTTTCACCCCTTGCCGGCAGAACCACTCTAGTTTCCGAGAATCTCTATCAATTCCATTGTGATGTCATAACAAAATGCCACAGAACTTAAAAAGCAACTTCAAAATTCGGAATCTACATGAAAGTTGACCTAAACGAACTCCAAGAGAGCAAAATACGCAGAGCGGTAGGGTTCCATCTCGCTACGCCAAGAAACGTTGTGGACACAAATGTGGCCACGACTGTACAATGCAAACATAGGGATTTTTACGGCTGACTTCCAAACAACAAATATAAAAAAACCGAATTACAAAAAATAAGTATCCCCAAATTTGGAGCAATCAAGAGAGACTATTTAACATTGTAAAAGGCCAGAAATCTATGAAGCAGATAGTATTGAAACTTGTCAATTTTCTAATTCGTAATGGTCATGAATAAGCTAGAAAAACATTAAAAAAAGCTGTGCATGATATAACCTATGCTCTGAAAATGAAGAAGATATGTCCCCCTAAAATTTATGTGTACATGATGCAAAGAATAGAGAATTTTGAAAAACTAGGGGGTACATACAATGGATATTGATAGAATCGGCACTGCCGATTCTAATAGTAATACCATGGGCAATAATGCAGCGTTGATGTGGCCTTTATTATGATCGAAATTGTATTATTACTCATTGTGTTGTTTCTCTTCCACAGGATTGCGAGTAAAGCTTGATAATGTTGCTATTCCTCAAGGGAAGTTTGAAAAGAGACATATCGCTGCGTAGGAGCTCCAACCGTTTCAACTGTATCTGAATAATGGCAGCATTCCTTGCTGTCACGAGAGAAGAACGAAGGAATAGCAACATTATCAAGCTTTACTCGCAATCCTGTGGAAGAGAAACAACACAGTGAGTAACAATACAGTTTTGATCATAATATAGTCCACATAAACGCTGCATTATTGCCCATGGTAATACAGGGCTGTAACATCTAACACAAGAGTTAATAGAGGGCTGTAACCTCCGCCGGCTTGCACTTATTTACATAGTGAGAATAATGTTAATAATGGGGATCTGTTGACATAGCAAGTCTTGCATGCGCTGAAATAAATACAGTTACCAATACAACATACATGATCGACAATCAGATTAGGAAATTATTACCATGATCAATTGCGTCTAATGACTTTCAATTTCTTTAACCAGACAATTCTCCATGGGACGTTAAGGATCATGGTAAGGAATTTCCCCGCGTCATCTTAGCCATAGTGGTTATTGGCTGAATCATTCTAATTGAAGGCCTAATGTAATAATTTTAAACCTTACATAGAACGCCAAGTCTCCATACTCACACTCTTCATAAAATTGACTTCAATTTCTGGCTGTGGAATTCCTCGGCTACGACATCTTGCAAAATGCTTCTTTACGCTATGCAAATCAAGTGAAAATGGCTGCACAGCTTGCAGGATTACACCAAGCTTATTCCATTTGTAATAGCAAAGACATTTGCTATCTATAACAACGATTTCTCGCATGAAATGACACAGGTGTTTTGGTTCTTTTCTAGACTACAAGACTTCAAATTCTTCGACAATGCTATATTGTAGGTGGAAAAAGTTACAAGACCAATTCCTTTCTTTTGCTTCTGCCAGGCAGGAAGAGTTGTTGCACATAACAAGGACAGATTTTGTAAGACAAAAGCAAGAGATAGTTTCGTTGACACCTGAATTCAAAGCGATTAGCGACTGCAGACAAAGGAAATTCTCTCAACCATAAATTCAAAACAAACAAAGCTGCAAAAGTTTCTCTGAAACACATGTGCTAGCACGCTCGTTGTGCATTCCAGAAATTGTTTTTAAGAGCAAACATGAGCAAATATCGAAAGAAGAAGGATACATCTACACATCTACCGCGGGCATTTTATTTCTTTGGTTCAGAGGCTGAGCAGTAAGTGTTTCAATTACACCCAAAAATATAAGAGAATTGAATCGCCTCCCAATCGGCTTTTGAATCAAATTGATTTAATGCCCATGACAGATGTGTAGATATATTCTTCTTCTTTCGATCTATGCTCATGTTTTCTCTCAAAAACAATTTCTGGAATGCACAACGAGCGAGCAAGCTACCTGTGTTTCAGGGCAACTTTTGCGCCTTTGTTTGTTTGTTTTGAATTATTGGTTGAGAGAATTTCCTTTGTCTGCGATCGTTAATCGCTTTGAACTGCGATGTCAATCAAAAGCAACTCATGCTATTGTCTTACAAAATCTGCCCTTGTTGTGCGAGTGGAAAAGGTTACAGATGACGTGTCACATGAATTTCACGCCTGAAAATCAGACTTAGGGTAGGGTAAATGAAGTAATTTTGAGAGTATCTCCTTTATTTATCGAAGTAAATCAATTCTAAAAGCTTGCAAACTGTTCAATTCATTCCAAAATGTTAGCGGATAGATGTCGAAAGTTGAAAAGGAAGGTTGGCTTTAAACGAAGCAACGAGCAAATTACAACTGATGGAGTTTGTTTGCAAAATTATCGTTGCAAAGGCAAGTTTCTCACAGCTTTATCGGACTAAAATAATGGTCTATTTGCAAGAACAGCTTCTTCGTGAAATTAGTTCTTCAAAGGAATTTAATCAAGGTATGATCAAGGCAAGGTATACCCTAACTGTCTGTCAGAATTCGCTGACTCTGGATGGCGCATCTGATTGGCTAACGTTCAATTAAAATTAAACTGATCACATGAAACGCATTGTGTAACAGCAGGTTCTTTCAATTTGTATGGAGTGATAATTGATTTTTCTCGCATGGCTGGGTCACATGATACATGGCAAAACAGGTCTATTTGTCATGAAACAACAGTGAAGCGTGTGGCGATGTATAAATAGCAAAATAACTGATTACTCATCAAAAATGATACTTCTAACGCCATAGAAAAATGAAACTAAACGTATATCGGGCCGTGCCCTTCGTCAGTAGTGACGTATCGTACCGTTCTATTAAACATTCTTTCTTTTTCTATAATCTTCGCTTCTACTAAATTCCTTTACTATTGACGAAGAGCACGGCCCGATACGTTTAGTTTCATTTTTCTATGGCGTTAGAAGTATCATTTTCGATGAGTAATCAGTTATTTTTGCTATTTATCATGACTCAGCGCCTTTAAGTTAGGGCTGACTGAGATGAGAATCGCTACATATCTTTTCCCCGCTCACTGTCGCGGGGGGATACAAGAGCAAGTCAACGTTTTGCAAATTTCCTGCAGAAATTTTCTGAAGATTTACATCAAAACATAATGGCGTCAAATTTTCAAAGCTGCTGTGACGTCATACCGTCTTGACGAATTAACCAGACTGGGCTGAATAATGCGAGGTCTGGAACGGATCACAAGCAAGCTACCAAGGTCACCCTCATGGGAATCAAGTAATTGATAACTAAAATATCCAAATAACAAAAGCAAAAGTTGCAACAATAGCACTCCATTGTTTTGATCGGCAGGATACGGACCAAATGGGGTCCATGGGATCAAACTTTGATACTTATAGGACTTCTGTAAGCAAACGTATTTCAGAGTCCTGCAACATTCCTCGCTCTTTTTAGCTACCTAGCGTAAATGGTTTGACCTCGATTTGCAAATTGCTTCGTCAGGGAGAATGCTTAGAAAATAGTTTTAGAATAGATAACATGTTACATTCAAATGAAGCAGGCTCAATTTGAAGACAGAGCAACATATCACGGACAGGTTTTCTGTCCACACGAAAACAGGACAGAATATGCCGGCAGAATTTGAAAGGGGCAGACTAATCTCAATCAAATCTTCGTCCAGGAATGCCCACCATATTTAACCCAATACTATTGCTTACAAACAAATGGAGCGCTATTAAAGCAAAATCAGTTTTTATTTATCTAAATATGACACTCTAGCTCGCCTGTGCCGTACATGGCACTGCCTAGGAATTTTGGCATCATATGAGTCTTTGAAACTTCACACAAAGGATATTCCATGATTTGATGGGGGCGATAACTGATAAAATTGATTTGCAACAGGACTGAAAATCTGCATCGACGCTGCAAATTATGGACTATTACGTCATACCGCTGTTTCGTGGTCGTCTGAAGCGATGATTTGTAGTCTCTCTTGATCTGAGAAATAACAAAATTGAAACGTTACATTTGGATCTGCAGAAAGGCTAGAATTTGAATTACCGTGAAAGCTCTATTAAGACCCCTCTCTATCAAGCCCCCTCTCTAATGAGCCCCTCCCTTCAAAGTACATTTTCAAATAAGCCTCCCCCTCTATTGAACCCCCCCCCCACTTATATCAAACGCCAGAAATTAACAAAGATTTCCCAGTTATTTAGCTGAACAGTTTGCATGTTAATATCGATACAGTTTGGGATTAAACCTGTGTCGACGTTGTGTATATGACTCGTAAAGTAGTCTCTTGATTTCGCAAATATGGGATAAAAGACTAAAAAGTTATCTTTGTATCCTTGTCTTTTGACTTTGTTACTGTCAATAAATAAGCCCCCTCTCTTTTAAGCTCCCTTCTAGAGTCTCCAACATTAAATACGGCAGTCAATCGTTGATTTATAAGATGTGCCTTAAAAAATTGCATAGGCCAAAAGGCTAAAGCTCTGGATTGAAGGAAGAGGCAAATTTGAGCTTTCAAGATTAACATGTCTACTCGCAAAGCACGAATACCAAAAAACGAGGTATCTATGTTCAAGTTAACTGTCGATGAACATTTTTAGAGTGATTAGACATTGATTGAAGCTAAATTCACAGCGCTGGAGTCAACCAAATCCGTATACATTTTTTGTACGATTATTCAGGAGCCTCTCTATATAACAAGTAAATATTTGATCGATAAGAAAGACAGAGAGTTTGATTGTGATAGCTGTGGGGGCTACACTGCAAGCAAATTCGATCAGGGATTTTGGGCCTGTCTTGAAGGATTTCGAGATGAAGCAATTTCACAAAGCCACTTGTAATATGAGAAGGATACGACTGACTTTGAAAAACAAAATTTCTGTATCTAGCTTGATATGTTAGCTACACAGGTATTACCAATTTACTATACCGGGTGTCTCAAAAAAGTACCCCCTTTTGACTGGAGAGAGGAACGAAGCGATAAAATATTAGGACTTAGCGATTCCACAGCTGAATTCGTTGATCTACAACTTAAATGCAGGTACCTTGCATTTAAAATTCGCCCATAAAACACCGGCGGTACGACTGCGTTAAGGCAAAATTTAGTTTGCACCTGAAACCAGAGGTTTCGAAAAAGGGCCTAGCCATTATTTGATATCATGGGCACTTTGCAAAGCACCTGCAAACTTAAATTTTTCAGTTCTTCATTTTGAAAAGAATTATGGACGAATGATGATGACCCTAACAAAGCGAATAGAATAAAAACGTGGTATGAATGATAAACTCGTGCCATGTACCCCTTTCCTTTTTCTTTGATAAGAATGGCGTTTTCAATGGACTGTAACGCAAGGATCGATTCCTCAAAAGAAAAGCGATATCAAGAACAATTGAAGCATCTCAAAGTATAATTCTTTTCAAAAGTAAAACCTAAAAATCGAAATTCGAAATTCCTGTGCAAACTGTCGGTGATATCTGATCATATGGCTAGGCGGTTTCTCAAAACCTCTGGTTTCAGGTGCACTCTAAATTTTTAATTTGCGAGCGTTGGAGGACGATTCTAAAATGCAAGGTATGCGCATTCAAGTTGAAGATAAACAAATGTAGCTATGTTTTCGGAAAGTCCCGATATCTGATCGTTTGGTTACTTTACCCAATCAGAAGGGGTACTTTTTTGAGACACCCGGCAATCTGATAAATGGTTTTGGAACTACTGGCTTCCAATCATCCATACAATTTTTGACTTCTCCAGTAAGTTTTCAAATTCAGCAGAACAAGGTATGTCCGTGTACACGACATAGAGTCGCCTAGCCTGCGCGCAGACCCTATTTTAAAGATGTTTAACTACCGTAGAGACCATAGAGACCGTATAGGCTTTGGTGCAAATAAACCTGTACCTGTTCGATAATGTCTTAACAAAATCTATCTATGATTGATAGGACTTACTTTCTAAGTATTTTGCCAGATCAGTATCATTTGCTTTCTGTGCTAAAAACCTCGGCGTATTGCCCTGTGAGAAGAAAAAGAGATGACACCATTCATGGATATACAATTACAGTTTGGCACAAAGAGGAGATTTTACAATTGTTGACGTATAAATGCCTCAATATGGATTTGAACCGAAATATCTTGTCGATCCCTTGGAAGTTCAGGAAAGCTTCAGCGTACCTAGATCAAATAAGAAATTAGACTGAAGCTACCAATGACCAGAACTAAAACACTTGGCATCAGAGCTTTTACATATGCTGCTCCTGCAGTATGGAACTCTTTACCAGAAAATATAAAGAACACAAAATGCATGAAAACCTTCAAGAGNTCTCCAGTAAGTTTTCAAATTCAGCAGAACAAGGTATGTCCGTGTACACGACATAGAGTCGCCTAGCCTGCGCGCAGACCCTATTTTAAAGATGTTTAACTACCGTAGAGACCATAGAGACCGTATAGGCTTTGGTGCAAATAAACCTGTACCTGTTCGATAATGTCTTAACAAAATCTATCTATGATTGATAGGACTTACTTTCTAAGTATTTTGCCAGATCAGTATCATTTGCTTTCTGTGCTAAAAACCTCGGCGTATTGCCCTGTGAGAAGAAAAAGAGATGACACCATTCATGGATATACAATTACAGTTTGGCACAAAGAGGAGATTTTACAATTGTTGACGTATAAATGCCTCAATATGGATTTGAACCGAAATATCTTGTCGATCCCTTGGAAGTTCAGGAAAGCTTCAGCGTACCTAGATCAAATAAGAAATTAGACTGAAGCTACCAATGACCAGAACTAAAACACTTGGCATCAGAGCTTTTACATATGCTGCTCCTGCAGTATGGAACTCTTTACCAGAAAATATAAAGAACACAAAATGCATGAAAACCTTCAAGAGGCTACTGAAAATACACTATTTTGAAATGGGGTATAATTAATGTCGGACCAGGTTTGAGTATATATGTAGACAGAAACATATTTTTGCAATAAGTCATCGAAAATTGTAAATTTTAACATGGTTTTCATCTTATTCTTTAACACATATTCTTAATTTAGATTTTTAAATTGTAATTAGAACTTAGATTGTTAAGAGCAATCGAGTATCATTTAGTATTGTGGCGCTATAGAAATCTTGCATTATTATTATCATTAGTTTGGGGACACCAGATACGTATAAGTAGTACAAACTACTTTCAGAGAATTTCTTGACTTTCCTCTACAAAATTTGTGCGGTGACGTCATCTTTCTCAAAACTTTTAGTTGGTGCAACAATTAGGCCAGTTTAGGCCTCAGTTATCAAAGAACGGTTCAAGGTAAAAAGACGTTCAAATTTCGTCTGACAAGAAGTAAGCTTGTTATGACCTCAATTGAAACAAGCCCAGACTTATCATTCTGAAGTCAGCAGCAAGTCAGGAAAACTTCCACCATGAGCTAACGAAGGTAAAACAAACAATGTCTATACAAATGAATAAAATGCAGACATACCTCCAGGTCCTTTCTTGTTAACGATGCTCCTGCATTCACTAACAGTCTACATATCGTCCTTCTTTGATACGATGCAGCCTTATGGAGTGATGTCTGCCCTCTGGAAATAGCAAACATTGTTCTTTATGTTCTTTTAATCACGATGTGATAGCAAACTCCTCGTGAAAGCTGATTTAGGTAAATTTGGCATAAACACAGCAGCCATTAACGCACAAGAACACAGAATTTCCGAACTATTTCCTAACTTGTCTTGGTATAATTTGTAATAGAAGACTCAAATTCGTATTACTTGGCTTAGATATGAGAGAAATAAGGGAGGTAAAACGATAAAACACTTACTTTTCATGATCCACGAGGTCTAGAACGCACTGTGGTACTAAAATAAACAGAAGTAAACCCATTATTATAACTGTAACTTGGAACAGCAATAGACCATTTCGCAATTTGGAGAAAGGGACTGAGGAGAGCGCAGCCAATTCCGACAGCCTTGGCAACACCTGAAATAAAGTGGCTCAAAATACAATCACAAATGGGTAGAAAGGTGACAAGCGATGGCTAAATAATCCAGAGAAAGTATTTACCATAATAAACAAGAGTAAAAACCCGCACATAAGAACCTAAGATTTTGAACTCAGCCTGTTTAGGTTCTTGTGCTATGAGGCACATCCAGTAATCAGGGTGTAGGTTCTTAACATAGGAAATGTGTAAGTCTAAATCTTAGCCAAATTTATTTACATTCTTGGCCCTATCCACTTCAACCCAAGCTTACCCAGTTTACCCCTGCAGGCCCTCCCTATCACAGTTCTGTAAGTAATGTTTTGGAGTTCACGAAAGAGGTTGATTGGCAAACAGATTGCATTTATTTTCCAAAGAATGAATGAAACGCTTTACTAAGATATTAGCCTGAAATGGTTCTTATTTATTGGGTACAAAATATATTATTTCAGGCTGTAGGTTCTTAATAGATGAAGGTTCTTATGTGCGGGTTTTTACTGTATCGTGCAACTCTTGAAAGATGTAAATAAATAAAATTTAACTCGAGCTTGCAGAGAGGTGTGACCGAGCCATAAGCTGGACACTGCTCATTGTAGAGGAGGTGATTCCAAACATTTCCAATTTGTTGGCAAGGCTGTCAGAATTGGCTGCGCTCTCCTCAGTCCCTTTCTCAAAATTGCGAAATGGTCTCTTCATTCAACATATTTCAAAAAAAAAAAAAAAAAAAAAAAAAAATGATTACTAGATGTGCCTCATTGCATAAGAACCTAAACAGGCTGAGTTCAAAATCTTAGGTTCTTATGTGCGGGTTTTTACTGTACGCAATCAAGGGGGTCTACGTACCACTTTTGATGACATGTTTGACAATTTCCTTATGACCATGTTTAGCAGCTAAGTGTAATGACGTGTATCCGCGGCTATCACACCAAATCAGTCGAGCATCTGACTGTTGTAATGCTACAAACTGCAAGATAAAAGCCCACATAAAATACAGAGTGCATTAGGAAAATGTTTAGTTAGATGTTCGAAAGCCCTTGGCCTACCTTGGCTTTCAATTTAAAGGGGCTCCGTCGTCAAAATGTAAACAAAACGATGATTTTTGCAGTTGTTTGAAAGGTAATATCACACAGGATTTTCGTATTTTTTCAAAACGAAAGTTGCTGTTTGGGCATTAATCACTGTATTTCACTAAGGAACAAACCAAACATTCATATCTTCTACGATTGCTCGGATATAAGTGGATTTTCAATGGTCGCTTTTTGGTGGCTTGGGTGAAGCCACCAAACAAACTGCAGAGAACAATGGATGAACAATAGATAATCGGCGACAAGTGCGAGTTTACGGATTTGTTTACTGTTTGACGACGGAGCCCCTTTAAGTGTAATACAGAAAGTAGCCGAATATAAGAAATGGACATATAAGAAACTGCAGCCTGCGACCAAAAGAAATGTTTTTTTCTTTATAAGAAACTAGACAGCCTTTTTTGCAATTTCTTATAAATGGTTAAAATTGTGAAATAGGATTCATTGCAATGTCAAGGCTGCTTTTCGTCAATCAATCAAATTAGATATCAAACCTCCTGAAATAGTGCATCATTATTTAGATATTTAGACCTTTAATGCTTTAGACCTTATCTAACATTCAGCCTGGTTCAAGAATTTGGAAAAATCTATTTAACAGAGGAAAGCACGAAGTAGGAAAGGGAAGTTTCTTATTGGACATATAAGAAATCTGCAAGTCTCTTGTACAGATTTTTTCTTACATATAAGAAACCAAAGAGGCTGATTCCAAATTTTGAGTTTCCTATATGCGGGGACTTACTGTAACACATTCACACTGTTATCAAATATTGCGTTCTGATTGGTCAGTCTAACAACGCAAATGCATTTGATTGGTTGAAATTGAACTTGGTCTGGATAAAGCTGGCGTAACTGTGTCAGTGTGAGTTTGGTATTTGATTCGTATGCACTAATGAGATTTTGTGTGTGGCTAACATGTCAGCTTAGATAGGAAAATTCTTGTTTTCAAATATCAGTCGTACCGCTCTGTAGTTACAAGTGATTATATACAAATGCTGCAGCAAAAAAGCCTTGAAACAAACTTAAAATCATCGATCCACGGTCAATGCCATTTTTAGTGACATATTTATTAATGACATTTTTAGGCGTAATAATCACCCGTTCTTAGCGGTCGATGCATTTCATGACATTTTAGGAGTGACATTTCTTCGCATGAGATAAATCAATAATGAGCAAACGCTACTCTACAAGGTTCTAAGTACTTACTCTATCTAGGTCTCCTTTTCTTGCAGACTCTAAAAGTACTAAAAGAAAGGGTACAAACAGTTAAATATCTGGCCCTTAAATGATAAGGTGGAACAATATGGACAAGAGTGGGGTCGAAATGATCAGTGACATATTAATGGATTTCATTGTGTTTGTGTTTCAGTGGAAGAAAACCATTTTCTATGAATGCCAAAAGTAGAATTTACGAAGAATATGGTGGCATGAATTGAAAAAGGAAACCTTAGCCGACAAAGAAATAAAGAATTGCTTCAAGTCTCAATGTAAATAAAATATTAACAATATCCGTTCTAGGAGACTTTTAACAATTCTTCCCCGGATCATTGCCCTTGGAGGTGTTTGATTCTGAACAGTTGATCAAATAGAAAAGAAAAACACCTTTATAACACTTTTCTCTCGATTTTACGCTTATTCTAAATTATTTAGTCCACAAAACCGAGCCTTGATACGAAAGATCTGATAATAATCGAAAAGGTGTCAAAATACCACGCTAAATCCTTATCAAAATGATTCAGTCAAAATTCAGTATCCATCTCTTTTAAATCATCTTGATTCTACTCAAAAACTGAGCTTTCATGGATGACAAAAGTAGCTCTGGAGCAAGTTAGGATTAATACTGAATTTAGAAACCTTATGAATTTTAAGCTGAAATATTTGCATTATTAATGAAGATTTTAAACCTGTGAAATTGCTTCATGGATTATAATTGACGAAGTTTTAATTGACAATGCCTACGAATAAGCCCGATAAAAATGTTTATCTAAAGCAAATAAGTCAAAATTGTCCACTCACGTTTCTTCTTTTGCTCAGAATCCATCTGACACCTAAAGAGAGATAATTATAAACAATGATTTGCGCCTTATAGCCTTCNAAGGTTCTTATGTGCGGGTTTTTACTGTATCGTGCAACTCTTGAAAGATGTAAATAAATAAAATTTAACTCGAGCTTGCAGAGAGGTGTGACCGAGCCATAAGCTGGACACTGCTCATTGTAGAGGAGGTGATTCCAAACATTTCCAATTTGTTGGCAAGGCTGTCAGAATTGGCTGCGCTCTCCTCAGTCCCTTTCTCAAAATTGCGAAATGGTCTCTTCATTCAACATATTTCAACTTCCCGAAAACTTTTGTCAACTGTATGACAAATCCCAATTCATAATTGTAGGAAAGGGAGGACCTCCCCCCCCTCAATTAGTTTACCGATTGAAAGAGCTCCTCATGCAAGTAATTCTCTCCATACAAGTTATCTTGTTTCTCTGTTTGTATATGTATATTGTATCAATATCCTGTAATATTGTCTGATCTTCTTGTATTTTAGTTATTTGTTTGTATAGTTAGCATTATGAAATTGTATATCCTGGCATTCAAAATATATGAAATATGACTGCCAGACTGACAAAAAAATCGTTGCAACTACAGTAAAAACCCACACATAAGAACCTTCATCTGCTAAGAACCTACAGCCTGAAATAATATATTTTGTACCCAATAAATAAATAAGAACCATTTCAGGCTGATATCTAAACTAGGTTCTTAATGAAGGGTCCTATTCATTTATTGGGAAATAAATGCAACATTTTTGCCAATCAACCTCTTTCGTGAACTCCAAAACATTTCTTACAGAACTGTGATAGGCAGGGCCTGCAGGGGTAAACTGGGTAAGATTGGGTTGAAATGGATAGGGTCAAGAGTGCAAATAAGTTTGGCTAAGATTTAGATTCACATATTTTCCTATCTTAAGAACCTACACCCTGATTACTAGATGTGCCTCATTGCATAAGAACCTAAACAGGCTGAGTTCAAAATCTTAGGTTCTTATGTGCGGGTTTTTACTGTACGCAATCAAGGGGGTCTACGTACCACTTTTGATGACATGTTTGACAATTTCCTTATGACCATGTTTAGCAGCTAAGTGTAATGACGTGTATCCGCGGCTATCACACCAAATCAGTCGAGCATCTGACTGTTGTAATGCTACAAACTGCAAGATAAAAGCCACCATAAAATGCAGAGTGAGCTAGGAACATGTTTAGTTAGATGTTTGAAAGCCCTTGGCCAACCTTGGCTTTCAATTTAAGTGTAATACAGTAAGTCGCCGAATATAAGAAATGGACATATAAGAAATTGCAGCCTGCAACCAAAAGAAATGTTTTCTCCTTTATAAGAAACTAGACAGCCTTTTTTGCAATTACCCGTTCTTAGCGGTCAATGCATTTCATGACATTTTAGGCGTGACATTTTAGGCGTGATATTTCTTCGCATGACATAAATTAATAATGAGCAAACGCTACTCTACAAGGATGTAAGTACTTACTCTATCTAGGTCTCCTTTTCTTGCAGACTCTAAAAGTACTAAAAGAAAGGGTACAAACAATCAAAGAATTGGCAAATAAATGATTAGGGTAAGGTGGAACAAAATAGACCAGAGTGGTGGCAAAAAGATCAGTGACATGTTAATTGATTTCATCATGTTTGTGTGTCAGTGGAAGAAAACCATTCTCTATGAATGCCAAAAGTAGAATATCCGAAGAATATGGTCACATGAATTGAAAAAGGTAAACCTTAACCGACAAGGATTTGTTTCAAGTCTCGAAGTGAATAAAACACTAACAATGTCCGTTCTAAAGACTTTTCAACAATTCTTTCCCGGATCATTGCCCTTGGAGGTGTTTTGATTCTGAACAGTTGATCAAATAAAAAAGAAAAACACCTTTATAACACTTTTCTGTCGATTTTACGCTTATTCTAGATTATTTAGTCCACAAAACCGAGCCTTGATACGGAAGATTTGATAATAATCGAAAATGTGTCAAAATACCACGCTAAATCCTTATCAAAATGATTCAGTAAAAATTCAATATCCATCTTCAGTAAAAATTCAATATCCATCTCCTTTAAAGGGGCTCCGTCGTCAAACAGTAAACAAATCCGGAAACTCGCACGTGTCGGGGATTATCCATTGTTCATCCATTGTTCTCTGCAGTTTGTTTGGTGGCTTCACCCAAGCCACAAAAAAGTGACCGTTAAAAATCCACTTATATCCGAGCAA
>REGL01000054.1:156419-170689 GCA_004194395.1 Aurelia aurita complex sp. Pacific
CAGAAATGGTTTTAAAAAGCAAATATTAGCACATATCGAAAGAAGAAGGATACATCTAAACTTCTGCCTCGGGCATTTAATTTATTTTGTGCAGAAGCCAATTGGGAGGGGACTCAATTCTCGTACTTTTTAGGTGTAATTAAAACACTTACTGCTCAGCTTCTGTACGAAAAAAATAAAATGCCCGAAGCAGAAGTTTAGATATATCATTCTTCTTTCGATATGTGCTAATATTTGCTTTTTAAAACCATTTCTGGAATGCACAACGACCGCACAAGCGACCCGAGTTTTAGGGCAATTTTTTCGGTTTGCTTTGTTTTTGTTTATGTCTTGACCAACCGAGCATGGGGTTCCCTTTGTCTGCAATCACAAATTGCTTTGTCTCTAGGTGTCAATAAAAAGTAGCGAGTCCTATTCTAACATTATCTGTCTTTGTTGAGGCTATGCGCCCGGTTTCGTAGCTGTACAGGAAAATATAAAGCCCGAGGTCTTAAAAGTACAGACCGAGCTTGCAAGCTTGTGAAACAGATTAGTAGTGTGGGTTTACCACGTTAAGGGTTTAGTTCGAGTAAGGTAGCGTCAAGTAGTGTCTAATTAAGGTCTAGTTAATTAGGATTAGTTAGGGTTAGGGTAAGGGAACATTTAGTTAACGTTTTTTGTGGCTAAGCTGGGGTTAGTAAGGGTAAGGTATAGTTGGGGTTAATTATCTAGGGCTACTTAGGATAAGTTAGGATTAGCAATCATGAGGCAGGGTGTAGTTGGGGTCAATAGGATGTTTCTGCCCGAGGAATATAACACAATGCTGGTCTGCTAAATCGCAATCGTCCATATTTTCAAATGAACTCACCTTAATTCATCTTCATCGCTACTCATGGAAGATTCCTCCTCACTTTCTTCATGATGCGTCTCCGTCAAAAGACGTGGCGATTCATTAAATGATGGTAGTTGACTTTTCAATGAGTCTAACTCGTATAATGTCGGTGATGAAATTCTCCTGATTGGTGACCCCCGGCCATGTCTCCTTGATAATGTAGGCGATTCCCGCCATCCTGAAGTGTTCACCGATGAAGGTCTGAAAAAGTGGCAAAAATACTGTAAAAGCTCTATTAAGCCTCTGGGAACTTATTTAATTTCCGACACTCCAGAGGCGGAGCTTAAAAGATAGGAGGCTCATTAGAGATTGGGGGATTCCTTGATAATGTAGGGGATTCCCGCCATCCTGAAGTGTTCACCGATGAAGGTCTGAAAAAGTGGCAAAAATACTGTAAAAGCTCTATTAAGCCTCCGGGGACTTATTTAATTTCTGACACTCCAGAGGCGGAGCTTAAAAGATAAGAGGCTCATTAGAGATTGGGGGATTCCTTGATAATGTAGGGGATTCCCGCCATCCTGAAGTGTTCACCGATGAAGGTCTGAAAAATAGCAAAAATACCGTAAAAGCTCTATTAAGCCTCCGGGGACTTACAGTAAGAACCCGCAAAATAGAAACCAGGTTTTTCAAAACAGCCTGTTTAGTTTCCTATTAAAAGGTCATTAATCTTGAAACAGGCTGAAAGGTTTCTTATCACATGGTTAAGAAACTTTCACTTATTTCAACTTCAATCTCAAAGAAAAATCCAGATCAAACAATATCGAACAGTATTCTCTTGTTACCTAGCATTCACTCGAACTTTACTCAACATTAGCATACATGCTAGGTATATACGTAGATTGAGATGCCTTTGATGAAGTCTTTAAAAATGTTTGGCACCTGATTTTAACAAAGATTGTTAGATATGAGTTTATTTGGGATCCTCTTATAAGAAACCTTTCTTAATCAGGCTGAGAAGTTTCTTGTATGAGGGCACCATTTCTCAAAAAAATCAGCAGGAGGTTTCTTCTGAAGTGGTTTCTATATTGCGGGTTCTTACTGTATTAAATTTCTGACACTCCAGAGGGGGAGGCTTACAAAATAGGAGGCTCAATAGAGATTGGGGGAGGGGGTTATTCACAAAATCAAATGACAAGGATAGATATGATAGCTTGTAGTTCTTTTACGAGTCAAATACATAAGTTAGACACAGTTTTGTGAAAGAGACTTTCTTCCTCACAAGACGACTTGGGCAAGTCCATCGACATGCTAGCTTTATACACACTTTTATTTTCCCCATATTCGAAGGTTGTGGTGAGAACGGGTTCTGAAATGTGCTTCTTATATTGATGCTTCTTAGTCAAAACTAAAACAAAAGAGTTAATTGAATTGGGTGAGAATCTCATCATTCGTCACAGGGACAAACAATCAACATGAAAATTCAACGATGAAAGCATACATTGGGAATGAGTCACGTGACGATGCTTCCGGCTTTGTTAGGTCCAGAACATATATTCCATCTTCTATGACGTCCCCAACTAGCATGAGATTCTCTTGTGCTTCGTCTATCCGGTAGATTCTTGTTGTCCAAGTTGCTAAAAGAAATTTGAAGGATTATGATTCAGCAACTTCCTAGACTTTGAGAAACATATTATGTGTTCCAATCTGGAGTGTTTCTCGCTAACGAGGGCAAATTCTGTAATACAATAGCATCGGTTGCTTGTGACACACGCCATTTCAAATAGCAAGGACAGATTTTGTAGCACAATAGCATGAGATGCGTTTGTTGACACCTGAATTCAAAGCGATTTGCGACAGCAAACAAAGGAAATTCTCTCAACCATGATTCAAAACAAATAAAGCCGCAAGAGTTTCCCTAAAACCCAGGTAGATAGCGCGCTCGTTGTGCATTTCATAATTTGTTTTTAAGAGCATATATAAGCATATATCGAAAGAGGAAGGATATATCTACACATCTACCACGTGCATTTTATTTCTTTGGTCCAGAAGCTGAACAGTAAATATTTTGATAACACTCACAAAGTAAGAGAATTGAATCGCCTCCTAAACGGCTTTTGAACCAAACAAATAAAATGCCCGAGGCAGATATGTAGATATATCCTTCTTTTTTGGATATATGCTCATGTATGCTCTTAAAACAATTTCTGGAATGCACAACGGGCGAGCTAGCTACCTGGGTTTCAGATAAACTTTTGCGGCTTTGCTTGTTTTGAATTACTTGTTGCGAGAATTTCCTTTGTCTGCCATCCCTAATCGCTTTGAATTGCAGTGTCAATCAAAACCAACTCGTGCTATTGTCTTACCAAATCTGTCCTTGTTCTTTTAAAGCGATTAGCGATTGCACGCAAAGGAAATTCTCTCAAGCAGCAAATCAAAACAAACGAAGCCGCGAAAGTTGTCCCAAAAACTACATGGCTAACTGTCCCCTTTTGCACACAAAAAGGCGGCCTAAGGGAACTCATGAGTATATATCGATAGAAGANACAAATAAACATTAAAATTCAACGATGAAAGCATAACATACATTGGGAACGAATCACGTGACGATGCTTCCGGCTTTGTTAGGTCCAGAACATATATTCCATCTTCTATGACGTCCCCAACTAGCATGAGATTCTCTTGTGCTTCGTCTATCCGGTAAATTCTTGTTGTCCAAGTTGCTAAAAGAAATTTGAAGGATTATGATTCAGCAACTTCCTAGACTTTGAGAAACATATTATGTGTTCCAATCTGGAGTGTTTCTCGCTAACGAGGGCAAATTCTGTAATACAATAGCATCGGTTGCTTGTGACGCACGCCATTTCAAATAGCAAGGACAGATTTTGTAGCACAATAGCATGAGATGCGTTTGTTGACACCTGAATTCAAAGCGATTTGCGACAGCAAACAAAGGAAATTCTCTCAACCATGATTCAAAACAAATAAAGCCGCAAGAGTTTCCCTAAAACCCAGGTAGATAGCGCGCTCGTTGTGCATTTCATAATTTGTTTTTAAGAGCATATATAAGCATATATCGAAAGAGGAAGGATATATCTACACATCTACCACGTGCATTTTATTTCTTTGGTCCAGAAGCTGAACAGTAAATATTTTGATAACACTCACAAAGTAAGAGAATTGAATCGCCTCCTAAACGGCTTTTGAACCAAACAAATAAAATGCCCGAGGCAGATATGTAGATATATCCTTCTTTTTTGGATATATGCTCATGTATGCTCTTAAAACAATTTCTGGAATGCACAACGGGCGAGCTAGCTACCTGGGTTTCAGATAAACTTTTGCGGCTTTGCTTGTTTTGAATTACTTGTTGCGAGAATTTCCTTTGTCTGCCATCCCTAATCGCTTTGAATTGCAGTGTCAATCAAAACCAACTCGTGCTATTGTCTTACCAAATCTGTCCTTGTTCTTTTAAAGCGATTAGCGATTGCACGCAAAGGAAATTCTCTCAAGCAGCAAATCAAAACAAACGAAGCCGCGAAAGTTGTCCCAAAAACTACATGGCTAACTGTCCCCTTTTGCACACAAAAAGGCGGCCTAAGGGAACTCATGAGTATATATCGATAGAAGAGGGCTAAATCCATACATCTGAATGTATTTTGCTGCGACTGTGTAAAGGGCCGAACTGCTTGCAGAGAAGATCATTTCCCAAAAAAACATTCGTCAGAGCTTGAAGGCGTTATTCTTTGCAATGATAGCTTCAAAAACATAATATCTTGCCAAAAAGTCATCTTTTGCAATGTCATAAGAAAGTTTGTGATTGACATGACAAAGAGCTTTAGCAAGGACATCTGTATCCATTACTGCAATGCTTAAGCCCTCTCTGCTCATCCCCAGCTCTTGGTGATAATTCCTTCAATGAAACAGAAATAGAAAATACAACAACAACGTACCATCTAAGAAGCACCATTGTTCCGCTAACTTCGATCGAACACTTTCCTACAAAAAAATTAAAGGAGCTAATAACTTCCTAAAATAATGAAAGCATGGCTGAATCATAGTCCCAAGTGTGTACCAGGTGACACAAAAAAACTTCAAGAGCTAGGTTGCACATAGTTTCCTGAAAGCAAATGTTATGAACACACACAAGGTATCAGGATGTAGCTGAAAGGTTGAGCTATCTTATGAGATATTCCTTCATCAGTTTAATTTATGCCTACTGTCTGAAAAAAACAAATGCTTCAAAACATGGTAATTCATTCAAATTCATTCATTTCTCGGACTATTCTCTCGTTCTCCAGTCCATGTTTAGAAAGATGTGAAATTGCCTTGGAGCACGAAATTTGAATGAGGAACAGTGGTCAGTCCTTTTGCCAGTACGAAAGCTGGCTTTCAGTAGCCTCACGTCATAAAGAACCTCAAGTTACGCTCATCTCAGTGAGTTGAATTGTTGTTGTTGTCGCTCTACTAAGGGCCTTATGACCATAGAGCTGTAAAACCGGACAAAAATGCCAATCTGTGACAAGTTTTTGTCGCAACGTCCTGTGTTTATCAGACTGTGGCTTAAAGGAAGGCGGTTTTTACATTTATGGCTAGAATGAACATTTATCTAAGTTCTGACAGCAAGCTTTATGGTACAGCAGTTCCAGATGATTTAGGCCCACTAGATCTTTTAGCTTATATTTGAAAAAAGAATCCGAACTGAACGGTATCTTGATGCATTTGTATTAATGTTCGAATGTATACGATAGTGATAGAAGCTCCAACGCCACTCAATCAAACCTTCAGTGGAACGGTTAAAAGGTTCATTGTAGAGGCCATACCGGAGCTATTCCGTTTCTACAAGCGTAGGTGAATGACCGAAGCGCCATCATAAAGTCAAAGAGCACAGGGAAACAAGAGACTTAAGGTAATAAGTCTAGTTTTTCAGCTCCATTGTAGCACCCTGTCTTAGTGTCTTGAAGCTATTCTTGAATTGAATTGAATTGAATTGAATTCTAAAACCCGACGAGTAGCATTTACTACACGAACTGAATCCCATATTTACAAGAAGTCACCATAAAACAAAAGATTTCACAACAAATGTCACTGAATTTCTCCATAAATCAGACTTACCTCAGTTAACCTTAATTCTTCAATCTGAAGGCGAAGTTCGTCCAACGAACTTTCGAGCTTTGGAGATAGTGTCCAAAGGGGTTCAACTACAAAATGAAAAGAATTCGTAATCAAAACCAATGGACAAATTCAGCTGAGACGTTGTTAAAATGGTATGCTTTCTACAAGTCTAGCCTTGCCAAGGGAATTATTTCTCTACATTTCAAAGTTTTGAACCAGGCAACGCTATAGTTTTGCAAAAGTCTGTCCATGCGAAGGTCCCTTTTAAAGAGGCTGTGCGAGGTTTTAGTAAACAAAGGTAAATATTAGCTTGCCAAAATCATCAAATTCAATGAGAAATTCCTCTCTAATTGGCACGTGGCATACAATTTCTTCAGCCTGCCAGAATCCTTTCGTGTGTTTAGGCAAAACAAATCTGAAACTCATCGCTCAGAATCCAGCTGTACCTTCATAATCGTTGATGACATGAAATCCTAATTGCACAGGCGAATTCTACAGTGTTCAAACTTNGACGAGTAGCATTTACTACACGAACTGAATCCCATATTTACAAGAAGTCACCATAAAACAAAAGATTTCACAACAAATGTCACTGAATTTCTCCATAAATCAGACTTACCTCAGTTAACCTTAATTCTTCAATCTGAAGGCGAAGTTCGTCCAACGAACTTTCGAGCTTTGGAGATAGTGTCCAAAGGGGTTCAACTACAAAATGAAAAGAATTCGTAATCAAAACCAATGGACAAATTCAGCTGAGACGTTGTTAAAATGGTATGCTTTCTACAAGTCTAGCTTTGCCAAGGGAATTATTTCTCTACATTTCGAAGTTTTGAACCAGGCAACGCTATAGTTTTGCAAAAATCTGTCCATACGAAGGTCCCTTTTAAAGAGGCTGTGCGAGGTTTTAGTAAACAAAGGTAAAGATTAGCTTGCCAATATCATCAAATTCAAAGAGAAATTCCTCTCTAATTGGCACGTGGCATACAATTTCTTCAGCCTGCCAGAAGCCTTTCGTGTGTTTAGGCAAAACAAATCTGAAACTCGTCGCTCAGAATCCAGCTGTATCTTTATAATCGTTGATGACATAAAAAATCTGATTGCACATGCGAATTCTACAGTGTTCAAACATGTAGAAAACGTCTTCATTTGCAATGCACCTGCTGCTATTTGCCTGCATTACGGAAAGAAAGTTAAGGTTTTGGAAGTTTAGCTTGTACAGACCCTTTAAGAGCAAAACTTGGCCTAGCCAACGGTACCCTTTTGGTAATGTGGGCAGCACACCCATACCTAAAATTTTGCCAAGAAAGCCCTCTGCCCCCCTGATACATCGTGAAATACCGCCTTAAACATCAAACTGACTCATTGAAGCCATTATATTCTTGAATCTAATTGAACATATTGGCTATCAAAAAGAGCACCTGCTAACATTATTCCTGTGATATGCATGGGAAAATAGTCTTTAAATGGGGCTTGTTACAGCGTACTAGGATTTATGCAAGTAGATGCAAACAATTCCGAAACAGATCTTCAGGCTCTGTTAAACAGTTAAATAAAGGAATTAATGTCAACAGTCATAACTCACACGCACGAGTCTCAAACATAAAAAAATCTTCTTGTTGCGTTTAGTGCAATTGTACGATGATAAACAAGCAAATAAAGTAAAATATAAGCACTTTGATGCGAATTGAAATAAGCACGATGTTTCGAGCATAGCCCGTTATCAAGCCATCATAGCCATCTTGATAACGGGCTATGCTCGAAGCGTCGTGCTTATTTCAGTTCGCATCAAAGTGCTTATAGTTTACTTTATCTACTTGTTTATCGAGTCTCAAACATGCCGATAAGAACATAGTGCAGGTGGATTCAAAGAACACATTTTAATATCAGCAATATTATCCCTATAAATTTAAAGCTGGATTACAAAAGAAAAGCTTTTATTGCCGCTACCTTCATGATGCCAGTGCGACTTGCAATGAAAATTTTTAAGTTGATTAACACTTGAGCCTGTTGGCATGTTTTGAAGAATTTTTTAGAATAAACATGTTATAAAATTGCCTTTTGTCATTTGAGAACGATACAACTAAACTTGCGCCAAGTCTATTTCGTCCATTGTAATACGTATAAATTTGAGGGCAGAAACACAGCAACACGACGAAGAAACAACAGCAATTGTGTGTGAATTTAAAGACTACATATATTACCAATATTTTGTCCTGCCATGCAGCACTTCTTCAGGATTTCCTGACTGACAGAAAGTCTTGCATGGCAGGATGAAATATTGCTAATATATATATATTCTTTAAATTCACACACATTTTCTGTTGTTTTTTTGTCGTGTTGCGGTGTTTCTGCCTTTAAATTTATTCATTCATTCGTCACCGCAAGCATGTTCGGATCCGACGATCGACGCTGGTATCTTGGCATTTTCTTTTTCAAATTATTTTGTAATAAGTATGTCTGAAGGTAAAATACGATGCACGATACCACTGATCTAAGTTGATATTGTAGTAACCCAAGTATCATCAGTTTACAGAAATCTGAAAAATGATTTGATATCTAGATGCTTTCAAACGTTTAGACATTGTTTTGACTCAATCGTTATCATACCATGTGAGAAGAGTAGTATGTGAGTTGTTATTTGAATCCTGTTTTGAAGGTTCTTGGAGGGGCTTTCTTGAGAAAATCCCTCATAAATTCAGAATGAAGAAGTCGATTAAAGTCCGGTAAATTTTAAAATATATTTGAAGATGTCCACTATCGAATGATATATCAGCCAATATCATCCCATCGATATTCAGCGAGCAGTGGCCTTTCAAACGTCCGGACATTTTTTTTACTCACCCTAGAACGACGAGAAAAGAAACAAATGAACTTACCAACTGTTTTGACTTCTTCGATGTCATATCTGACTAATTTTTCATATTGTGCAAATGTTAGATAATAAATTTTTAGATTTAAATTTGATTCGACGACCAGCGCTCTGAAAAGAAAAACAAAATTTTCAAATCAATATTTAGAATTTGCAGCTAAATGAAGGGAAGTATAACTGAAGCATGATGAAATTTATTACCAAGATAAAACTTTCATATCTATAATTTGAATTATTTGAACGGCACTGACTGGCGTGAAAATTACAAGTTCGAACAAGCATAGGATATCTCTTCCTCCTATCTCTTATGATATAGAAAATATGTGGCACGTAATTTTGCTAACATTGCGAAGTGACTTTTTCTTGGCTATCATTTCACATCTTTAATCACCTCCATGTTACTTTACCATGAATCACACCAATCAAATAATAAGCGTTAATTTCCAATTTTTCGATAGAATAGTTTGAGCTTTGATTATATTTGATAGGAATTCACGTCACAAATCATAAAAAGGAAGCTACCAACAACTATTTCTATTAGGGTATATTGTTAGGTATCAATTTTCAAGATTCTTTAATACATATGTTAATCATGAGGCATCCAATAAAACGTAGCATAGATTTAGATTTATTACTTTGAGTCCTAGTAATCCCTACCACCCACCCATCCTACTCGCTCATACTAGTATTGGAGTCATAGACTAGGACTAGGAGTAACATCCAACCATCGATTCTTGTTTGTCTGGAGATAACAAACTAATTTTTCTGCGATGTTTAAAATCATCCCTGAAGAGACACGTACGAGATGAATTCGCTCCTACAACTTCTACGAGCTTGGGACACAACAGATGGCAGCAAATTGGTAGTAGCAAAACACAACTGTTTAAGTTTAATCTAAAAGAGGTAGTTGATTCGACTTACTCTTCAGGACAAGCGTAGAGTCTTTGATGCTGTAAAGAAGACATTGTAAAACAACACGTGATCAAGTTTTTTCTTGCTCTTTTTGCAGTAAGGGCAGATCAGTAAGGGCAGATCAGTAATGGCAGATCAGTACAACACAGCAAGAAAGATTTTGGAATACCTCAAACCAATACTATCACAGGTGGTTTGCAGTAAAATGTGAACAATTATCATGTTTATTAGAGTCATTAGGGGTGCAAATTAGATATTTTTCCGAAGTAATTACGCAGAAAATATTGTTATCACTGAGAGGTACCAATCAGAATTCCAGGATCACCTATATAAACGGAAAGGGCGTCTATAAAGAAGAGCCAGACGATCACATGCCTGAATATGGTGAAAGAAACTGGGTTAAGTGAACGAAAATGCACAACAGGTACAGCGTGATAAAAAAGCTAAGAACTTTCCTCGGTGATTATCTGGTTGCTTTGCAGTATCTTCTGAAGCATCTTAAAACACAACAGTTTCAATTTCCTTGTTTACGCCTGTTGCAAATTGGCACTAAAACTTGGATTGAATTGCTGAATTTTCACCTACAAAATCTACTGTCATAATTACACCGATCTATTTTATTATTGGCACAATCTGTTCTTTTGCCTATATCCAGCTTATCTCCATAGTTGTTGCAACAAAGCAGCCTGGGATATATAATTGAAATGATAAAACAATAATAAAGGAAAATGAACTAACCTGTTTCTTGAAAATCATATTTGATTGATTTCGTTGTTTTAAATGAATTCGAGATGATTTTAATCGACATGGTTCTGAAAATGAATATAAAAAACATTCACTTAAAATAGGTCTGTTTGCAAGCATACAGGCTCATACCTCCATATTAAACGAGAAATAGATCATCGTTATCACTACATTCTCATATTTAAAAAATTGTGACAACGAGATTCTTTTATCGATAATTTAAAAGGACANATTTTTCTGAAGTGATTACGCAGAAAATGCTGTTATCACTGAGAGGTACCAATCAGAATTCCAGGATCACCTATATGAAAGGAAAGGGCGTCTATAAAGAGCCAGACGATCACAAGCCTGAATATGGTGAAAGAAACTGGGTTAAGTGGACGAAAATGCACAAAAGGAACAGCGTGATTAAAAATTTAAGAACTTTCCTCAGCGATTATCTGGTTGCTTTGCAGTATCTTCTGAAGCATCTTCGCAGAACAGTTTCAATTTCCTTGCTTAGGCCTGTTGCAAATTGGCACTAAAAATTGGATTGAATTGCTGAATTTTTCACCTAGAAATCTACTGTCATAAATACCCCGATCTATTCTATTATTGGCACAATCTGTTCTTTTGTCTATATCCAGATTATCTCCATAGTTGTTGCAACAAAGCAGCCTGGGATATATAATTGAAATGATAAAACAATAATAAAGGAAAATGAACTAACCTGTTTCTTGAAAATCATATTTGATTGATTTCGTTGTTTTAAATGAATTCGAGATGATTTTAATCGACATGGTTCTGAAAATGAATATAAAAAACATTCACTTAAAATAGGTCTGTTTGCAAGCATACAGGCTCATACCTCCATATTAAACGAGAAATAGATCATCGTTATCACTACATTCTCATATTTCAAAAATTGTGACAACGAGATTCTTTTATCGATAATTTAAAAGGACAAGTCCGGGGGGTTGGTATGATTGATAATAAAATACAAAAATGTACTGTTATGAATGGTGCATCGTACCATCCCCATCATTTTTCATCTATTCTCTGCGAAGTCGTGTATTCAAGTAAGCGAAGGGAAGATAGTGCCATCAAAAGCAAGAAATCCGTACTTTTCTGACCTCAAGCTCAACGAAAACGAAGCCATCCTATTGCTTCCTTGCCTCTTAATCGCTGCAAGCCTCTCCATCGTATTTTTAAGAAAAACAGCAACGACGTTTGGCCTAAATCCGAAGAATGCTTAACTAATTTACAGCTGTTACGAACGTCAATATGTGGAAAGAAGTTCATGATTTGCGGCAGCAGTTTGTAGGTTTGTTTTCTGGCATTAATCATACTAACCGCGGAAATTTCCTTTAACATTAAAAAGTAATTTTTCAGCCAACTGAAACTCTAACTAAATGTTCTCCACAAAAAGAGAAAATTGAAGTCAACAGTAAGTAAATTCTACGGATTATTCTCGAAGATGAGAAACACACAAATAAAAGCCTTTGTCATTAACGGGTTATAAATAATTTGGAATGTCTTTGCTTCCACAGCAAAGATTTCCCAGGAAAAGATTATCAGGCTTTAGGTTAGGCTTATGAATTATGAAGAAGTCAGTTTTAAATTCTGTATTCTTAGAACAGAAACATACCAAAAATGGCCAGTTGTCTCTAAAAAACTGGTAAAACACTGTGTAACAAGGTGTTTCTCGCTCTCTATAGCTTTCAGCGGAGTTATTATAAATAACGTGTTATTTACATCGCATTTCATAAGTAGAGCATCGAAACAAGTCTTACGAAATCAACACTGTTGTTGTCTTTCTCGAATTGTTATCAACACTACTTTCGACGCGATCTTTAAAAAGCTTTCTTTCTGAAATGTATTAAAACCGTCTCTAAATCTCAGGCATCTTCAGTAAACAATAAATCGATCTAATCAAGTTAATATTTTGAAGCATGCAAGACCTAGATCACTTTGAGTCCTAGTTATCGCTACCACGCACCCACCCTACTCGCTCATACTCGTATCAGCGAGTAATAGGAGGGGGGGTGGGTGGCTGCTGCTCTGAGAGACAGAAAAGATTGTCCGCGCATTATGAGGAAAAGATGTCATTCTAGATTAAACCTAACGAAAGTATATTTTGTATTACCTCCATCGACCTGCATAGTGATTGATTTATTCGTAACAAGAATCGCTTGACTGCATTGGTAAATTCGAACTCCATGGCCACCAACCTGAGTAGCTACCTACAAAACAACATACAACACTCATCAAAGGCAATACATTAGCAAATTTGCAGTGTAGGTATACCAGAAGTAAATATTTTAGGACTTACAAAACAATATACTACACACATCAAAGGCAATACATTAGCAAATTTGCAGTGTAAATATACCAGAAGTAAATATTTTAGTATCAATGCGTAAGAGCTCAGGCTCGAAGTAAAGTTTAAATTTCACTTGAATAATGACAGCGTTCAATTCTTGTTGTGTGTGATGAGATAAAAACGAAGGAAAACAACTTCATCAAGCTTTTCTCGCAATTCCGCGGAAAAGAACAACAAAATGGGGAAGAATGCAGTTTTAATCATAATATAGGCCACATCAACGGTGCCTTATTGTCCGCCGCGTTCAGAGATTTTCAATGTTTGAGGTAGAGGAAACAAGTTGAACTGTGTTTTGTAAACTTGAAATTAAAACAGTAAACATACCATTGACGTCGATGTGAACCCAATGACCTCCACGTATCCATCATTACAACTTTGAGGTAGAAAATTCTGAAGAAAAAGAGAAATTTGACATTTTTAGTGACCTTTAACCAATAATTTGTTATTATACCTGACAAAATAAGATAAAAGCTTCTTAGTGGGAAGAAACTTTATTCTTTCAATTCAAACTTGATTTGTTTATTAATCGGTAT
Organism: Aurelia aurita complex sp. Pacific; assembly: GCA_004194395.1. NCBI lineage: Eukaryota > Metazoa > Cnidaria > Scyphozoa > Semaeostomeae > Ulmaridae > Aurelia > Aurelia aurita complex sp. Pacific. Next base: position 169,763 of record REGL01000054.1, read on the forward strand.
AAACGGTGTAAACAAACAACGGAACCAAAAATGTTACAAAAACTAAAATATTTCAAGGGCAATATGTCATGAACCGAAAGGACTACGCAAGCCAGCCCCCCACTACTGCCCACTAAAAAGCATAGGACCAAGGCCGAATTCTCATTGCAATAAAAATTCAGCCCGGCCCCGCGTCCCGCAACAAAAAACAGGAGAGAAGCACCAAGCATAAACCAATCAGGCGCATGACACAGGCCCCTCAAAGTTGATATCCATGCTGGAAGGAATCTTTCCTGAACAATAGAAAGTCTCTCCTGGACAGCAATAAATCTATTCAGGACAGAATCTATCCTAGAAAGATGAAAATAAGTCCAGACTGAAAAAAATCTGTGCTGGAAAGAATCAATCACGAACCGCAAAAAAACTGTCCTGGTCAGTAATAAATCCGTACTGGTCAGTAATAAATCTGTACTTGTCAGTAAAAAATATGTCCTTGAAAGAATCTGTCCTGGAAAGAAGAAAATCTGTCCATGGACAGTAAAAAATATGTCCTGGAAAGAATCTGTCCTGGAAAGAAGAAAATCTGTCCTGGGCAGTAAAGAATATGTCCTGGAAAGAATCTGTCCTGGAAAGAAGAAAATCTGTCCTGGACAGTAAAAAATATGTCCTGGACAGAATCTGTCCTGGAAAGAAGAAAATCTGTCCTGGACAGTAAAGAATATGTCCTAGACAGAATCTGTCCTGGAAAGAAGCAAATCTGTCCTGGGCAGTAAAGAACATGTCCTGGAAAGAATCTGTCCCGGAAAGAAGAAAATCTGTCCTGGACAGTAAAAAATATGTCCTGGACAGATTCTGTCCTGGAAAGAAGAAAATCTGTCCTGGACAGTAAAAAATATGTCCTGGAGAGAATCTGTCCTGGAAAGAAGAAAATCTGTCCTGGTCAGTAAA
>REGL01000054.1:182732-194716 GCA_004194395.1 Aurelia aurita complex sp. Pacific
AAAAAATTGTGCCCCGTTTGTCTGAAGATTGTGACAAAACAGCAAAGAATCTCGCAAAAAGTTTGTATGATAGTGCTCTTCAGATGTTCAACTGAAGTTTGCTACCATTCCCATGAAAATCCTTTGAAAAATGATGATACTATGACCTTCAGGATACCAAATTTGCCCGATCACTGAAACAAGCGGTCGACTATTTTGTCTTTCTATTTAGCAGCGATAAATAGCTTCATGGATTGAAAATGAAACAGCAGCCTCCAATTTCATAGCTCTCGTGAAAATTCCGATAATCCTCGAAGAGTTCCACTATTTCTGACCTCACAGAAATTATTTCTTACTTCACGTGAAGATACTTATCACTGCAAAATAGTAAGGGAAAATGGCCGACTGCTGGTTTCAGTCATCAGGCAAATTTGGTCTTCTAAAGGTCATAGCTCCATCATTTCTCAACAGATTTTTACGGGCATGGTTGCAAACTTTAATTGAATATCTAAAGAGCAGCATCATTCAAAAGTTTGGCGAGAATGTTTTGCCGTGTTGTCACAATCTTTAGGCAAACGGGGCACAAATTTTTTGTGACACCCTGTATGTACTCACCTCTTGATTCGTGAAATTCGAGACAAACATCAGCATCTGCCCCTAAGCTGAAGTAGTTGTTCATCACACTCAGTGGAAGCTAAATAATGAAAATAAATGCGAGTTACTGGCAAACAAAACCATTTTCATGTCTGTGAATGTATGACTCGGTTGCAAAAATTTTCAGCAACACATGCAAACAAACTTATAATGTATGTACCGTGGTCACCCAAAACAGTGAAAATCAATGCTAAATTATTAAAGGGGCAGTCAGACGCGAAACGCGGGCAGCAGATTCTGCTTGTCACAATCAAATTCGTATAGGCCTAAATACCAAAACATGTCTACTGTACCTCTTTGATCGCTGTAATTCTGATGAAATTAATTGACCAACGAATCCAGTAGTGTTTGAGAAGGTTCTATTCGCCTTTCGGTTTCACCAAGCATCATAAATCTAACTCAAAACCATATTCTTTGTGATGAGTTTCTTGCCAACTTCGACTTGTATTGTAGATTATCTCTTCGCAGCTTCAAAGTTGCTACAGCAAGATCGCTGTTTACGACTTTCAGGAATTTGTGATAGACAAAAGAACTTTGCAAATACATGAAATCGACATAGACGAACAATATTCCCATTCAAAGTCTCCACTGACGAGTCGATGCTAAGCCTAAGCACTTTTCATACAAATACAATGAAAATGTCCCGCGCAACGTCACGTCTGACAGCCCCTTTAAAAATCTGAATATATAACTGATCATGAAGATTTCTTTTCATATGCTTTTGATCAAAGACCAAATTAATCTTGGATGCATTGCAAAGTCTTGAGATGGCCTTAAACTTGTAGGAATTTGTGCTTTTGCAAGCTAAAAATATTCCACAAATATTACGAAATCCAAACAATGATTATAAATAGAATTGTTGTCCCCATTACCAGTGAAGTTACCTGAGGCAAGGAAGAGGATCGAGACCGAAAACTTATATGAAATCCCACGAAATAGGTTTTTGGCTAAAATTCGACAGTTTGCAGAATGCTATTGCTCAAAACGTGTTTTTCATGCTATAATTTCGTTGTCTCTCCCCAAAAGAATACATAAAGAAGCATCCACTGGATTTATATGTTTTCTCATACATATACACACAATGGTGAATTTTCAAAAGTCTCACTTTTGATTGGGTTACACGGTATATATAATTGAAAAAAGTACCGGCTCTACGCGTCTAAAAGTCAAAGCCCCTCCTCCAGTCTCTGAAAGTGAGTCTATTTTCATAATGCTCTTACAGGTAAGAAAAAGATTGCTCAAATCAAAGAATCTTACTTTGCTTTGAGATTCCTCTGCAATTTCGCTTTCTTCTAATCTTTGACTATTGGGCCGAACATCGAGATTCCATCTACAAACAAGATCATTGAGGTATTATACAATTGACAAAATTATCCATTCGAAAAACAATTATTGTTGACGAGAGGATAAAGATTGTAACATCAAATCTATTATTGGACTGGCGCAAAAATGTGATACTTAATAATTTAAAAACTAAATGTTTTTGCTGTCTCCGCAAATTAAATTTTTGATGTTCAAGATAAGGGTACGACTCCCTTTACCCTGTATAGCGGTTAACAGTCAATTCAACTTAATTAATTCATTTTCTATTCATTTAAGCATGTCAGCCCTGTCAGTCCACGAACCCTGCTTTTCAGGGGGCCGTGGCAAAAATATTTACAAATTAAAGCGGTAAATACCACATAACACTAATAGGATGTGAAATTTAATTATTGTTCGTTCTTGATTCTGTTCTTAAAGGTGGCAAGGGAGGGTGCCTGTTTAACATCAAGTCTAAAGGTGATTCTAAAGCTTAGGTCCATGAAAAGATAAAGCCCTTTGCCCATTGTTAGTTGCCCATTGTAAGGGTAGCGAGAGATCATTTTCGGTATTTCTCAGTTTTCTGACATTTCAAGTCAAATTGTTTTCAAACAAGTCGGAAAGGTACTGCAGGCCGATACCATAGTCACAACGGAGACCATCGATTAGATTGACAAAGCTTCCACCTCAAAATGATTGAAAATACTATTTGTTTGAACCTGTCGATTCAGTACCAGGCATAGTTTATTGCTCTTAAAGAAAAGATCTATCGTCACATTACCAATCAACAAGGACAGATAGGATTCATTCACTACTCTCTATTGACATCTAGATACAAAGCGATTTGTGATTGCAGACAGAGGGAATTCCATGTCCGGTTGGTCAAGTCATAAACAAAAGCAAAGCTAGCCGCAATAATTGCCCTGAAACCCTGAAATCTAGCTTACTCGTTGTGCATTCCAGAAATGGTTTTTAAGAGTAAACATGAGCACATACCGAAAGAAGAAGGATACATCTAAACATCTGCCTCGGGGATTCTATATATTCGGTGCAGAAGCCAATTGGGAGGCGATTCAATTCTCGTACTCTTACGTGTAATCAAAACACTTACTGCCCAGCTTCTGTACAAAAATAAAGAAAATGCTCGAGGCAGAAGTTTACATAAATCCTTTTTCATTCGATATGCGCTCATATTTGCTATTAATAAAAATTTCCAGGACACAACGAGCGAGCTAACTACCAGGGGTGGAAAAAGTATCGGACCACGGGACCATTGGTCCCAGAAAATATTTTGGCTCCCAGAAAGAAAAAGATAGAATGGAAGAATGTGCACTGTAGTATACTAACATTCTGGGAAGAAAGAATAAACAGCAAAGAAAGTGTTAGACAAAAGTAAATTAGTAAATGAATCAGTTTATGACAAATGAATCATAGTTTCAAAGATGTGTTGCAACAGGTACAGTAAAGCCAATCGCACCCTGTTTTCTTGCCTGAGAATTCTTAAGAATTCTTAAGAAAATTGTTAGTTTCTTAAGAGCTCTTCTTCAAGAATATAATCAGACAATCTTTCATACCTCTCCAGATTTCTTATCAAAATGTGAAGAATTCTTGAAAATTATCAAGAATTCTTAGGAGTTGTTGTCATGATAATGTGCATGGCCTGTACTGCTCTCTCCGCTGAAGTATGCCTTATGCACAGATAATCTTATAGATTGTTGCAGCAAATTTGTTTCATATGCACTGAATTAGTTGAAACAGAGTTTGAAAATGACGAAATAAGGGCTTTTTAGTTGGCAAACCAGTCTGGAAGATAACAGTAAGGAAACTTGTCTATTTTGTTTTAGATCTTATTCCTAAAGGAAGGTTTAGCTGAATGGATAACTTTCCAAAAAGGACCTCACACATTTTGGAATGTTATCAACTAAATTTTTGTCACTTGGGATTTAAAACTGAATAATTAGTGTTCAAACATAAGTATATCTCTTCAATTCATGAACTTGATCTAAACACCATTTGAANCAGCAAATTTGTTTCATATGCACTGAATTAGTTGAAACAGAGTTTGAAAATGACGAAATAAGGGCTTTTTAGTTGGCAAACCAGTCTGGAAGATAACAGTAAGGAAACTTGTCTATTTTGTTTTAGATCTTATTCCTAAAGGAAGGTTTAGCTGAATGGATAACTTTCCAAAAAGGACCTCACACATTTTGGAATGTTATCAACTAAATTTTTGTCACTTGGGATTTAAAACTGAATAATTAGTGTTCAAACATAAGTATATCTCTTCAATTCATGAAATTGCTCTAAAACCCATTTGAAAGGTTTGAAAGTCTACGATGGGATATGACATTTTTCAGGAATTCACAATTTCAAACGAAACTAAAAAGTTTAAAAGCAAAACTTCAGAATAATTTTATCTTCATTTTAATCTTCCATCTTCTCTTAAATAGCATAGCTTTTGTATCATTAGTTCTATGTGAAAATTTTGTACAAACAGCTTTTGACTATTTTGAGTGAGGAGGAATATGCTGTACCTGTTCAATTATACTACAATTGCATGATAAACCTGCATACTATAAATAGATTCCTCTTGAGCCATATTATGGTCTATTCGTTCCATGGCCTTGAAAAATTCATACCATACTGTTCCTGCTTAGAGTTTTAGGTGGTTAGTTTTTAACTAAAGTTTTATTTACTTCTTGTTTGGTGTACAGAAAATGTTTCATTCTCTAACTGCGGTCCCAGAAAGAGAAAAATATTTTCCACCCCTGCTAACTACCTGGGTTTCAGAGCACTTTGTGCGGCTTGCTTTGTTATTGTTTATGACCTAACCAACCGGGCATGGAGTTCCTTTGTTTGCAATCACAAATCGCTTTGTATCAATATAAAGTAGCGCATCCTACTGTAACATTATCTGTTCTTGTTTAGCGAATCCGATTCATGTTATAGCAAGTCTGTCGTGAACAATAAACTACATCAAACGAGAGCGTAGGTTCCAAATCTTTAAATCAGTGCAAGAAGTTTGTTGCGAAATTCCACGACCTATTTCTTAAAAACCGACTGACTTGAAAAAAACTTTAGCTACTTTTCTGCAATTCTACTGCTGGCTTTTCAGAAACCTTCAACATCTTTCGAAATTACAGCGTATTTTATATTTCAAGTCATTTGAGTCATCAAATATATAAATCCTAAACCAAACAATGACAGACTTTTGCTTGATATCGTATTGTAGAAACCACTCTAATCCAGAGAAAACCAAATTTTTCTTGAAATATCTTTTATGATTTCCCAAAAAGTTTAGAAATTACCATGGTTTCAGATTTGTTTTAAGATTTCCCTTGAATGCTTGAAAAAAAGAAACACACTCTGATCCTGAAAATATTGAAGATTTCAGAAAAGTCCAACGGTAGAAATACAGCGAAATACCCAGAGTTTCTTTGAAGCTATTCAGTTCAAGAAAATAGGAAATAGACATTTACACCAGACATTTTCAAAATTAGAAACCTATGCTCAAAATGAACCTTTAAACAACTATTAAACAAAATCTCTCAATACCTGTCTAGTTTCTCCACGATTCCCTCTTCAAGTTGTGTTAGAATACGAGATAAAGGCTCATCCGTGTATCCCTGTCAATACAATAAAATAAATATCATTAATAATACGTTGCATTAAAATTTGTCCACAGTGACAATTTCTTAAACAGTATAATTGTTTCATAAAGTATGCACATAATAATGAATTTCACACCAAACTATAAACTTCATCCACTAAACACTATATGAAACTGTAAGGAGACACAACCATTATTTGGCAAGCCTTGTGCTACGCTCTATGGTTTATTTGCATCTAAACAAAGCTTTCAAGGTGTTTCTTATTGAAGAGGCCCAATTGCTTCATTGTGTCGAAATCCACCTTTGTCACGCCGCGCCGATTGTGCAGCAATAGTTACAATGTCGAGCCTATAAGCAGCCGGTTCTTGTAAAATGGTTTTTACCATAATACAAACAAGGAGTGCCATGCAATAAAAGTGTGGCCAGTCCTGCATCATACTTTGGGAAAGGGAATAACTATCGGATGACCAAGAAGACAGTTTCCACTTTCGAAATTCATAGCATCAAGAGTACTTAACGGATTAGAATAATTAAAATTCTGGTCAAAGCAGGAAAAATAAATCAGTTTCGTAATTTTTCTCCGTTTTTAAGAGCATTGGAAATGTAGGTAAATTCAATTTTGTGAACATTTCTTAATTGGGAAATGCCTGAATTTCAAAGAAATGAGATCTTCAAACAAATATCGTAATTCTATTTTAAGCTATATTTAGCCCCCTCTCTATGAAGCCCCTTTCTCTAATAAGCCCCCTTCCCTATTAAGCCATTTCCCCACTTGTATCAAATTACAGAGGCTTACAACAAGATTTCCATTTATTTAACTGAACAAATTTGCATGTTAATTTTGATATGGTTTGGGATAAAACTGTGTCGAATTTATGTATTTGACTCGTAAAATTGTATATTGAATCGGCCAAATATGGGGAAAAAAGAGTGTTGATTTTGTGAATAAGTCCCTTTCTCTAATAAGCCCCCTTCCCTCTGGAGTGTCCGAAATAAATAAGCCCCCGGGGGCTTAATAGAGCTTTTACGGTATTGAAGATTTTCAATCAATCCCATTCCATGGCAATAAATATGCAGAAGATATTTCCCACAAGTAAAAATGTGTACTTTCCTTACTTCTAAGCGGGAGTTTCTTTTATGACTTGATCAGGTGTTTTGAGCCTTTTTCGGGAATTTCAGAAGCATGAGATTCTCGTGAAGTAGAATATACATATATTTTCAGTGCTCATAAAAATGCAAGAAAATCCTAAATATATTTCAATCTCTCCGCTGTCAGCTGTCAAACTCAGTTTATTCAAATCCATCATGTACCCTTGGTGCTATGAATGTTCAAAAGTGGGAACTTTTTTCTGGCTCATCCGGTAAAAGAATAAAAATAACAATCAAAAAGCTTACCGAGCCCCAACCGAGAAACCGTGATAAGTCATTTCCAGTACCAAGAGGAAGAATTGCGACGGGTGGCGGAGGACTCATTTTCAATCGATCGATTTCTGAAAGCACCCATCCGACCTGAAAAAATAAAATAAGATGATAAAAATGACGCAAACGAAATGAAGAATAACATCTGAAAATACTCTAAGAAATGAAAGAGAATTTTCAATATGTCTTAGGTTTTTAAATGCAATTACATACAAATAAGACAGGACACCGAGGTTCGATGTAATGAAGAATAGATTAGGCCATCCCTGGTGATTTAGCCAGCGATGATCAGAAGTGGACAGACAACTCTGAATGAAACAGAATTTCCTGTATAAATGAATTTATTAACAGTACAACAGGAAATTATTTTGTAGTAGCATTGTTAAGTTTCTTAAGGGAATACTGTTGCGCCATCTCCGTGGAGGCGTGCTTAGTAGGCAAATATAAAAAGCTCTTCAAGGCGTGGAGAATCACAGGTCGATAGCAAGTACTTTTATGAAAGATAGGATCCCTCCCGCCCATCCCCTCCCTGTTTTCAGAGAGTCAGGTTACATGTATCAAATGAACGTACGAGCGATAGGAATAATGTGCTTTCCATGTTAGCTCTATTTGGCACACCTACTATACAATCTTGCTAGACTGACCTAACTACTATATGTGTTTTGTAGTTAGTTAATAAATAAAGTTATTTTCGGTTGAATGCAATGAATTAGAAAATAATGCATGTTACGTTACTGTTGTATTTTAGTGAAACTCTCAAACAAAGGATAGTGTCAAACGATTTGAGACAATGTAAGTAAGAACACAAGAAAAAGGTGGTGCCAGTCTTACTGCTTGCCACCATATTCTAGACCTTCATAAACTATGGTTCTCTTAAGAATTGTATAATTTTTCCTCCATCATTTTAGGACTTACGATGATTTTGATTTGTCAAACTTTCCATTAATTCTTTCAATAAGAAGGAAAAATCTGCCATTTTCAACAAATTCAAGGTATCAAAAAATTGCCTTGGTAGAATTACAGAAGTTTCTTTCAAGCCATTCAGTTTAAAGAAAACGGAAATCGAATAGTAAACCGTCTTTTTACAAATCTGAAACCCTGTGCCCTGTAAGTAAACTGAGCAAAGCAGGATAAAAACAAGATCAAAATCTGACTTACAGATCCATCACCACCACAAACAAGAATTCGAAGATTTGGAACTTTGCGATATAATTCAAGACTGCGAACAAAAGAAACGTTAATTGATACAAGTGTGAAGAAAGGAGACTATAAGGATGCACAGGATACCCAATGCAGAAAAAACCCTTGTAATATTGACAGTAAAATTCCTTTAGCATAGGCAAGAACCGAAGCTAGCTGAATGGGTGAGTGGCCGAGTGGCTTAAACAGTTTCCGTCAGGTGACTGAAGTTAAGCTCGGTCGAGTGAGGTCAAACTCCGGATGGGTGACCTCTGAGGCCTGACCTCGCAACTCACCTCGCGCCGTCCTTCGGAAGGGACGTTAAACTAGGGGTCCCATGCCTGGATGCGGCATGCATAGTGGGCCTAAATTAGCTTTAGATAGCTAGAAACCCTATCAGCCCACTTAAAATAAATTACTACTACTACTACTACTACTACTCTCCTTCTTCCATCATAGGGAGGTTTGCCTCCGTTGATTCTCTAAGAGAGGGGCTACAGCACATCAAGGCTTCTGTTTGATACTACTTTCCATAGTCTCTGTAAGTGTGAGCTACGCAACGTAACAAATTATAGGGGGTTGATTCAGATTTCCGCGATAAATTTGGTCAAATCCAGCAGGTACCGCCACATTCGAATTTCCAATTTTGGGCTTAACGTTACCCAAGAGCCTCCCTAGAAAGATGAACAAGGCCGACTACATGAGCTTTATCCGCTAAATTAGTTGAGTTTTGATAAAAACGTTCAAGCAGAAAGTTGTCTGAGAACGTTGCCTGATAAATGAGCAACATTTTGATGTGTTGTTTTGCATGTTTGGATAAATACTGATGAAACGTGGGTGAAAAGAAAACAGTTCCTGCTGATCTGATTGAAATAAGTTGCGTTCCTTGTCTTTATAATATACATATAGATACTGCAGTACAGTACTAAGACAGGCGGGGTTTCAATCATTATCATTATCATGCATTGATGGCTAGTATCGAGGCGCCGTATTTGATTGACCAAGAGCAAAGACGCAAGAAACAAACGAAATGGCTGTCATATGAAATATAGGCAAGAGAACTTTATACTTAAGTCCTTTTAAGTTCAACAAGAGATTCTAAGGTAAGTTAAGATTTTGATACATCATGCGTTACAACGTAGGAAAGCCCACACACCACAATAGTCTGGGCCTCCTGTGCTTACGGTAGCATCGAACAACACATTGTAATTTACTTGAGTTCGTGCAATAGGACAAGGATTCTACGCAATCGTGCAATAGGACAAAGACTCTACGCACTTTGATTGAGATTTCGTCAACTGCGATTGGGAGTAGCAACAACAAAAACAATGAACTAGGACTATGAACTTAAAAATCGTCTACTACAGTAAAAACCCGCATAAAAGAACACATGTTTTGGGGGTTCAGGCTGATCGTGTTCTTATTTATCGGGTGTTTTCTGCGAAATCAGGCTAACAGTGTTCTTAGCGTGTTCTTAAAATTGTTTCTAAAATTAAACATTGAACAAGACCACCAACACTGAACAGATGAAATAATGTTCAAGTACAAAACTATTCAATAATTGTTGGGTGGAACTTCAGACAGGAAAAACAGGAATTCAGAGTTTTACACTAAACAGCATGTTGTGTTTGCAGCAAATAAAGACTGTTTTGTTAATGACAGAAGACAGATGATAACATTCATTTGGTTGCATAATTGTATTTAGCAAAGTTCAAACACATTGACAGTATCTAATTCAGTCACTCATGCCATCCAGCTTTTTACATAAGAACAATTTTCATTTTTCAGGCTGAATGTGTTCTTATGTCTATGATACTTTTTAAACCAAATTTCAGCCTGAGTGTTCTTAATCCACTTGTTCTTTTATGCGGGTTTTTACTGTATGCGAAACATGACAAAAATCCTCATATCTCCCTCCGCCTCCAAAAGGTGACTGGGAAAATGGGATTAGAGAATCTCCTTCAAGACCACTGAACAAGGTTGGAGTGAAATTTACTTACCCGAATTTTGGTCCACCGTCCAACATCAGATCGAAAACCTTTACAAAGATAAGAAAGAGATTGATAAATAAATCACGCTAGCAATATGCTCATGAATAATACAATAAGATGAATAATACAATACAAAAGGATTCTAGATTTCTAATTTCATTTCGAGTAACTAAATAAAAATATTCAATGACTATTCGGCAGGTTAATTATGAAAGCAATTTCAAAAAGCTGTAACTATCTATCGCAGCACATTTCTGCTCCTCAAACTTATCTGATGGAATTGACCTTTTGGCAGAATACTTTGTATGTAAATTCTCCTAAAATATACAATCTACTAAGAATATCACAAAAACACTGCGGGGAGCATGGTAGAATATTCATTATTTCATGTAAATCTCCGAATATGCTCATGAATAATACAATAAGATGAATAATACAATACAAAAGGATTCTAGATTTCTCATTTCATTTCGAGTAACTAAATAAAAATATTCAATGACTATTCGGCAGGTTAATTATGAAAGCAATTTCAAAAAGCTGTAACTATCTATCGCAGCACATTTCTGCTCCTCAAACTTATCTGATGGAATTGACCTTTTGGCAGAATACTTTGTATGTAAATTCTCCTAAAATATACAATCTACTAAGAATATCACAAAAACACTGCGGGGAGCATGGTAGAATATTCATTATTTCATGTAAATCTCCGAACGGCAAAGAGAACTTGATAAAAGCGTCCAACAAAGACAAGAACTTGATCATCAAGGTGAACAGGAACGACCTTGAGCAACCCACAGTTTTGGGTTGATGGCAGTGCCAGAACTAAGATATGGGTCTCATCCCGCATTGGGGTATCATCAATATTGTCAATATTATCATCAATATTGGGGCTTTTCAGATCACAAAGAATACAGTCGAATTCATATGTAAATTGCAATCACCAAAATATTTCCACAAGATTTTTAAGTTAACCTACCGGGTGAGTCAGAAAAAACGTGGGGTGTTTGGCGCATTGTGACGTCGCGTTCAGCAACCCGATCGTAGCGAACTAAATTTTTTCTTGCTGCCAGAGGTCTAACTTAGATCATAAGCCTTTCCCCATCGAAATCGGTCACTTCATGTATTAATCAGAAAATATTTTCTTCGTAAGACGTTGTATGGGAGTTTTGCAAACTTATGAAATCTTTGATAGAGCCTCTTCAGCATTTTATCCTTGCCAAAGCTGCAGGTACACGTTGTATTATCAGAGGAGAATGAAATAGTTTTGNGTTCAGCAACCCGATCGTAGCGAACTAAATTTTTTCTTGCTGCCAGAGGTCTAACTTAGATCATAAGCCTTTCCCCATCGAAATCGGTCACTTCATGTATTAATCAGAAAATATTTTCTTCGTAAGACGTTGTATGGGAGTTTTGCAAACTTATGAAATCTTTGATAGAGCCTCTTCAGCATTTTATCCTTGCCAAAGCTGCAGGTACACGTGGTATTATCAGAGGAGAATGAAATAGTTTTGTCATGAAACATCGCGTTGATCGTGTTGAAATAAATCTCTTTACAACACAAAGCAGCATGCGTTTTTACTGTCTCTCAAATAGATTCTCTTCCCTGGACAAGTTATAACGCGACAAGGCATCCCAGGGGAGAAAACACTATTTCCGAACTGTTTCATGCTCCCCAGATAATACCACGTGTACTTGCAGCTTTGGCAAGGCTAAAATGCTGAAGGGGCTTGGTTAAAGGTTTCCTCAGTTTGCAAGACTCCCATACAAATATTTAGGAAAAAAGCTTTTTTAAATAATGAATCACATGACCGATTTCGATGGGGAAAAGTTTATGATCTAAGTCAGATTTATG
>REGL01000054.1:198924-214514 GCA_004194395.1 Aurelia aurita complex sp. Pacific
CTCCAGAAAGCCTCTTCAAAAAACCTTCTAAACGTGCCCAAAATCATGAACAGATTTCCCTAACAGTTCTGCCTTACAATGGCCTTACAGCAATGACTTGTTAACGCTTTAGCACGTGCTATCCTCTTGGGAGGATGAACAAGTCCTCCCCCTTGTATCGATGATGACCTATTCAGGGGGATTCCATTCTCCGGAGAGGACAAACTACATCAATTTATGTGAGTGTCATCAGTTTTAGGAAGGAAAATGCGCTCATTGTTTTCATTCGTTTTTGCAGGTTTTTTGAAGGGGCTTTCTGCAGAAAATCACCCATATCCAAGGGAAGGAATGGCCGATTAAGGCCGGGTAAATTACTGAACCTAATCGAACATACTGGCAATAAAACAAGAATTTTTCAATATTATTGCTTTGATATTCATGGAGCAGTGGCCTTCCAAGCGGGGATCCTTTTTTCTGACTCACCCGGTATTTGTTTAGGAATTTGCGAGTCATTTGATGGCCACTGGTACTTCAAATATTTATGAAAGGAATGCAAACTTTTCTCTTCTTGTGAAAGTATTGATGAGAAGTAAGTAAACTTTCCTTACCTGGTTTCCCCCACTTTTAGGATTAACAAAAACTATAAGAGGAACTTTGTCATTACTTCCATCAATCGGTTTTATCTGAAAGTAAATATAATAACTATGATGTAAGCAAAGAAGCAGAGAGTCCCAAAAATATAACAGAGTCCAGTTTATTGCATCTCGGTCCAATAGATGTTTATGCTAAAAATGGCGGCGAAGAACTCGTTACCAACATGCAGTGCGTTCTAGTTACAAGTCTTTAACAATTCTGTAGGAATTCGATCAAAGAACGCAACGCATCTTGGTAAAAAGTTCCTTACCGCCATCTTTAGCGTAATCGTGTATTGTGATTGGCTAAATGCTACTCGAGCAAAGGCTGATTTAGTCAACATAGGGCTCAAATCCTTAAAAAGGTCGGTTTAAAATTCTCTTACATTTTTCTTTGAATTAAATGGCTTGGAAGGAACTTAGGGATTTTTGCTGTAAATTTGCCATGGAAATTTATTAACATCTTGACTAGTTTCGAAATGGCGGCACTTTATAAATTTGAGACTATGATGTCATCAAATTACTAAATCCTAAACCAAAAAAGCTACAGATTTTTGCTTGCAACTATATTGTAGACCTTCATAAACTATGGTTTTCTTGGAGGTTCTATGATTTTTCCTCTATCGGTTTAAGATTTACGATGATTTGAATTTTTTTAATCATGCATGAATTTTGCAAAAATAATTAAATTGTCACCATTTTGAAAAAAATCAAAATATCAAAAAATTTCCACGGCAGATTTACAGCAAAGTACCATAATTTCCTTTCAAGCCATTCAATTAACAAAAATGTCATAGAATTTTCCACCCAGCTCTTTAACGATTTGAGAGATTTGATCCCTACACTGATTTAGTCAGCAGAATTCTTTGACACAAGTCCTAAAAGCGACGGGAAAACAGAGCTGCCAGAAGGCTGCTACTGCCTTAGTTTGTACAAAGAAACAAATCTGTCTCAAATTAGATGCCACGTCAGAATTGGGATAAAGTAAAATTCCTTTGCAAAACACCTATTCGCAGACATTTTCACGTGACATCTAATCTGAGACAGACTCTTCACGTTCTAAAAGCTTGGTTACAGGATATTTCTAAAGGCTAAAAGATACCAATACGTCTTGAAGTGCTGAAACATAGCAAGGAAGATTATCTCGTCAAGTTTAGAAAAGCTTCCAAACAGGAAGATGTTAGTACAAAGTAAAAAACTCACCACAAATGCACGCCTCTCCTGAAAGATTTGAAAACACATTAGTAAACGAAAACGTATTCAGGTCATTCAGTACTCTCATAGGTTAAGGTCAATAAAAAGGTATACGGCCTCCATTGTCGGACTCGCGGGATTGTGGGAAGAAGTTTTACTTTCTCTACAATTTGTACAGAACGATGACTTCTTGCCTGACACCAAATTAGGCATCAATGCATTATTTCTGCATAAATAGTTTGCTTTACAAATTTATTGCCATGTGATCACAAACTTAGCAATTGATTTAAATTTCATTTATTGTGAGCCTTCAGGGGAATGAATTGATTTGCGTGTTGTTCTGTGTGCGGAGGCTTTTTTACGATTTCGTCGAGTGTTTCAGGCACATTTTCAGGCACTTCGCAATCACAGATTTTTGATAAATTCGAATTTACCTATTCTTCAGAGCGCGTAAAATCACGAGGAAATTGCAAGGGTACTTTTCAATGAGCTCTAGGCTACAAACTGCACTTAAAGATATCTTATGTATAACTCGCTTAGTATAGCCGCAAGTACAACAAACAACTTATACCTGTACTTTGTTTGATCTTTCAGCTATCACATAGAATTCGTTAAATACGACATACAATTGGAAAGTTAACTTACCCTACTTGACCGCCTGCGATTCGTTTTCCTTTGTCGTCCATTTTGTGTTGTTGAATACTGTCGACAAAAGTATAACAGGGTGAATGTAGCTCTAATACTGGGTGACCTAATAAAAAGGCCTGGCGTTTGAACGAATGCTGCTCCCTGAATATCAAAGCAATAATATTGAACAATGTCTCGTTTTATAGGCGATATGTTCAATCAAGTTCAGTAATTTAACCGGCTTTAATCGGCCAATCCTTCCCGTCGATATGGGAGATTTTCCGTAGAAAGCCCCTTTCGAAAACCTGCAAAAACGAATGAAAACGATGAGCAAAACTTCCCTTTGTTTTCCTTCCCAGCCATTATGACGCTTACAAGCATTCCTGTATTTTGTCCTCTTGGGAGAATGGAATCCCCCAGAATAAGTCATTCATAGCAGGGGGAAGACTTCTTAATTCCCCCAAGAGGATAGCGCGTGCTGAGCGTGCTCAAGTCATTGCTGCAAGGTAAACATATTAGGGAAACTTGCTCACGATTTTAGCACCTTTCTTAAGGTTTCTCGAAAAGATTCTCTTTAGAATATCCCTTTTAAAACCTGAACGGAGTTACCGATTTCAGCCAGGAAAAATTCTAAAAGCAATTGAGCACGTTAACTATTCAATCAGATATTGCAAAATATAATTGCTTATATACTCAGGGAGCAGTAGCCTCAAAAACGCCGGGCCTTTTTAACTCATCCGGTACAGTATCACAGACCAAGATGTGCAAAAAAACCCCAACGGTTAACAAACAAAATCAGGAAACGCAATTATGTTACTTCGGCTTGTTTTTACGAATTCGCTTTAAAAATCTCGTTGCCCTCAATGTTTTTGTTCAAAATTCAAGATGGGTTTCACTGCTTGACAAAAGATACACATACGATACATTGCAAACAAATATAGCAACACACACTCGTTCAGCGATACTTGTTTTCTTTACTTTGAAAGAAAACGTTTGCATATTCGGTCACTACACAGCAGAGACTAGCCTGCATGCAGCCTCGACTCCTCCTCAAAGGAAAAGTACTTTTCCATTGAGGAGGAGTTGAGGCTGCCCGCAGGATAAGCAGAGACCCGCATAAGAGCACCTATGCTGTGGCAGCCGGAGAGAGGTTCTTGATAAATGGATGCCATAATCAAGTTCAGCCTGTAAGGTCCTTGAAAAGGCATTCATAGTTAGTACAATGAAAACGTGCTTTTATAAAGTACATGCCTCACGCACATTAATATAGTTTTCCTGCCTAAGAACTCTCATGAGTTCTTGAGATTATTTGTAGTTTCTTAAGAATTCTTGTTCAAACAAATTTACAGCCTTTCACGTGACTCAGAATTCTTGTCAAAATGTAACGTAAAGATTTCTTGAGAATTCTTGAGAACTACCATGTTAAAGTGCGCAAGGCCTATACTGAGAGATGGCAGTGTATTTCTTCAATCACTGGAGTAGTTTTTGGATATCTCTCTTTTTTAATCAAGTCTTTGTTATGACAGACGTTGCAGGTTTTAAGAAAAGTACCATCTTTTGAACAAATATGTAAGAACTAATCATTGAATTTCAGCCTCAAGGGTCTCAAAAAACTAGGTTCATTCATGCGGGTTTCAATTGTACCGAAAATTACTGCAAATACTTTTCTGGAAATAATGCAAAAAGGTTCTGAAAGTATTCCACAGCTATTTGCGAAAGGAAATAGCATGATTTACAAACAATATCCCAAAATGTTTATCAAGCAATGTTTCAACATTGACCAACGCAGCATAGCTTCCAAATCTTTAACTCGGCTTAAAAAGGTGGGTGTAAAATTCTGTGATCCATTTCTTCTGACTGAGTGGCTTGAAACAAACTTTAGTTACTTACCGTTTGACTTTTCAGAAGTTTTCAATATTTTTCGAATTTTCAGCTATGTTACATTTTAACTCATTTCAGGGTGTGACGTCATCAAATTTCTAAATCATAAACCAGAAAAGTGACAGACTTTTGCTTGATACCATATTGTAGACATCCAGAAACTATGGCTTTCTTCGAAATTATTTCGTGTTGCTTCAGACAGTTTAGAAAAAAAATTTTCTTGAATTCTTCAAAAAGTAGAAAAACACTCTAATTCTAAAATATTGAAGATTTCAGAGAAGTCCAATGGTAGAATTCTGAAGTTTCTTTGAAGTCATTCAGTTCAAAGAAGTAAGTAACTGAATTTTACACCAGCCTTTTTAAAGATTTGGAACCTATGCTGACCAACGCAAGCATTTTTCTTACTTTACGAGGTGGAAGTTTGACAATCCATGATGGTGGCACTATTAATCGATGATGCATTCCCAGCATGCATTTCTCATCCATGTACATCTCTTTCGAACATTCTGGTTTATTGTGAACCTACAGAAAGTGGGGAGCCAAATTTAAAAGGTTTAAGGTTTCAAAAGCAAGAATACACGTATTTTCATACAGGGTGTCCCAAAAAAATTGTGCCCCGTTTGTCTGAAGATTGTGACAAAACGGCAAAAGATTTTCGCCAAACTTTTGCATGGTGGTGCTCTTCAGATGTTCAATTAAAGTTTGCCACCATTCCCATGAAAATCCGTTGAAAAATGATGGACCTATGACCTTCAGGAGACCAAATTTGCCCGATCACTGAAACCAGCGGTCGGCCATTTTGTCTTACTATTTTGCAGCGATAAATAGCTTCATGGATTGAAAATGAAACAGCAGCCTCCAATGTCATAGCACTCGTGAAAATTCCGATAATCCTCGGAGAGTTCCACTATTTCTGACCTCACAGAAATTATTTCTTACCTCACGTGAAGATACTTATCACTGCAATATAGTAAGACAAAATGGCCGACCGCTGGTTTCAGTCACCAGGCAAATTTGGTCTTTTGAAGGTCATAGCTCCATCATTTTTCAACGGATTTTTAGGGGGATAGTGGCAAACTTTAATTGAACATCCGAGGAGCACCATCATGCAAAAATTTGGCGATAATCTTTTCCCGCTTTGTCGCAATCTTGAGACAAACGGGGCACAATTTTTTGGGACACCCTGTATAAGAAACTGCTTATAAGAAACTCAACTCTAACATCTCCAAAAAGTTAAGAAACTATTATCAAGAAAAATTAAGAAAAAGTAAGAAACTGGGAAATATAACTTAAGAAACAACTAATATTTCGATAAAGGAAATCCGATTCGGTATTTATATCAGGGATTTCTTATTTCTGAAACTGGTTACATTTCAGATAAGACCAATTGATGAAAGTGATAACAAAGTTCCACTTATAATTTTCGTTAATCAGGTGTGGCAAAATTTCTCCGAGCCGTTTTACACAATATAAATTTTAAAGGGCATATACAAAAACAGCCCTCCTTTACAATCGGTTGGTTTTATAATGAGACGTGAAAATTTGAGGCGGAGAAATAAGGGAAAAACCTTCTACGAAATAACGGTATAGCATCATGCACGTAAAATAATCCAGTGGGTTAATTATTAAGTTAGATTATTAGGTTAACTATGACCATTTTACGAAAGTGTTAAATATGTGATAAAAGGAGACCACTCGTCGACGTGAAGATATCTGGCTAGTACCTAACCAATCTATCAAAGCCATAACCAATTTAACCAATTGACCAAGGCAATGAAAGTATCGATAATGGGAGCAGTCTTTGTGAAGAGCACTATTCCAATCAATTAATGAGTTTTGCTGTGTGGAACACATCTTTTCTAACGTTCCGTAGATAGATTCTCAATAGACGATTTTGTAAGAGATGGCGTCGAGGGGCATTTGACCAAGATGATATGCCTTCTATAAAGGAATCAACAGTGACCCTATTGAATTTCAATCATTAACTGCAAAGCATCTTGGCAAAATGCCTCATGATGCCATCTGATCAGTAAACTTCTGTTGAGTTCCAATTTGCCCTATTAAATTACGAATAGCCTAGGATTATTCAGATTGCATGCAGCTTAATTACAGACAGAATTCTCAGTTATTTCTTTTGAATAAAGTTTATATCAAATGCTCAACTTACCGCTTTTTTGCACCATGAGCAATTGACTGCAATCATGTCCTAAGATGAAACATGAAAAGGTTATTTCATCTCTTTTATGCCGCAGCATAAAGAAAAACACTTTCTCGGGTGATCATTTCAGTAAGACTATGCGGAGGTGAAGTTTAATTTTCTCCCTTGTAGTTTGGTACTGCTTCTAATCACCAGATGTCCTGACAAAAACTCCCTGAGTTTAAAGTGATGTAGCAATTTAGAATACATCTTCGAATTTTAAGGAAATTTGACAAATCTTAAAAAGACTTGAAAAAAAAATGTTCCATGGAATGACACTTACCCGTGCCGACTGAAACGATAACTTTGACTGGAAATACTAAAAAGCAAACGACATATTCGTTAAAAAACATTCAAAACAACAGTTACCAATTCGATGTACACGCAGCATATTAATAACAAGCTGTTTATAAGAAACTGTTGGCTCAAGCAATCAAAAATTCAGACGCCGTGATATCTGGATTAGAAACCTTAGTAATAGATCGAATTGACCCATTTCAGATCATGTGACCATACTCTTGGGAAGTTCCACTAGTATCCTGCTCTTGGCATTCATGGCACAAGTTTCATGGCAGGAAATATATTAAAGAAACCAAGAGACGATTTGTAAAGAGAATGAACACTTAACTAGACATGGGTGTACACAAGCCTTCACTGATGGGTCTATTCACAACTTTAATTTTTGAAGGTCCCGCAAAAATGTTTTCATACTGTATAGTATCGAAAACCTTTTTGGCATTCGAAAAATGAATTGAGAGTGAATTCAGTATTGTTAAAATTTTTCATGTTACCGTAAAAGCACTATTAAGCCCCCCTCTCTATTAAGCCCCCCCCCCACATACATCAAATTCCAGAGGTTTTTATTTAGATGTATTTAACTGAAGGTGTTGTGGCGCAGTGGTGTAATCCTCTGACATTGCAGCCAAAACAGTCAGGTGGACCGGGTTCGAACCCAGGTAGAGCCCCATCACTCCAGCATCATGACAAGGGGTGGCGGACTCAATTAGGTCTATTCTACTTTTGCAATCCCAGCGCTTGGCGCTAAAAACCGCAACTTCAACTTCACCTTCACCTTCACCAACTCGTACAATTGTATGTTTAAACCTAGCCTGTTAGCCAGACCCAATTTAAAAGGAAATAGTGGTCTGTTCAATACCGCCATAAAGCTTGTTCAAACCTCGTTTGAGAATTCCTCAGAATAATTCGCTGATTATTGTAAAGAAACCATTTACCCAGGAAGCTCTTTGAAATCTTTCTGAAAAAAGAATACTGCAATCTGAATGCGCCTTGATTACTCTTTGTTCCACCTTGAATAGAAATTTAATCTCTGACCTGAGGGTCTAATCATGCAATTGATTAAGCTGTCTCCCTTGCTGCACTAAACTAGTTCGCCCTTTGTTTTTATGATGATATTTTGAGCTGCGAGATAATTATGCGCATACATTTTCCACAAAACTTGGAAAACAGCCCTCTTGAAATTGAGGCTCTGAACAAGCTTTATGGCGGTATTGAACAGACCACTATTTCCTTTGAAATTGGGTCTGGTTAACAGGCTAGTTTAAACCGCAAAATGTGGTGTAAAAGAACTAAAAAGTGTCCAAAATTAAATAAGCCCCCTGGGGGTTAATAGAGCTTTTATGGTGAATGTATAAATCCATCTTCAGTATTGCATGTAGTGGGATATTAAAATGATGTAACTGAGCATATACAAAATTCAGCCAAAGACAGGAGTGCAGGAGCCTCTATTTGTAAACAGAAATAACAAAAAGAAATAACTGAATAGCACCTTTCCACATGTGTCGCATTTTCCTTCTTGTTTCCTTCTATGTGCAACATGATGTTGTGGAAAAGGCTGAAATAAAATTGATTACAATGTGATCAAGATGCAACCGACTTTAAAGATTTACGACAAATGCTAATACTAGAAGACAGCAGAAGTATACCCTCATTCCTTCAAAATGTCCAATTACATCTGCACTCATATCTACCCAGTTTATTTCATATAAGTTTCCTTGCCGCTATCATCTGCAGCAAAATCGGCTGATCTTTGTCTTATGTCTTTTAAATGACTAGTCCTTATATATTGGTGCTCACTATCCGGTATCCAAAAGAAACAATCCACTTTTCACAGCTCAACATAAATTGTCCACCAGGCAGGCACTGACGATTGACGATTTATGATTTAGTCTTGAGTGATAATCGTAAATAAAACTTGGGCCAATCTTCGTCCATTTTTGGGAGCATATCTAAAATATATGAACATATCTAAATAATGTTTTCATTCTTCAAACATATGAATCTTTCACCTTTGTAACACGTTCAAGTATCATCTCTTGAGAACGAAAACAAAGTGTCTTTTTCTAAAAATGTGTTCTTCTTTGCACAGTTTACTGTAAACTTTACAGTTTACTGTTTCAGCTTACAGTTAAACTTTACAGTTTACCATAACCATATTTGAGATGTTCGATTTGTTGATTTTTGAACTTGTAAAATACAAGGCATGGTTTATCAATTTACCTGTTTTAGACTTCGCGCTGATCCTTCCACAAACGTTGGTCTGCACTTACAACAGTTTATCTACGAAAAAAATAATTCAAAGCTTTTATTCGTTAAAATAATCACCACATCAGTAAAATATTCCAGCTGAAAAAACAATTTCTGATGAAAGAAGCACTTCTAATGAAATTAATACATAACTAAAAACTGACGGAGCTACCTAGTAAGAGAATGAATGAAGTTAAAATGAAGAAAATAAATGTTTCTTTAGCGGTTTCTCTTCCTAATATGAAGCGCAAACCTATGACAGCTAGGCCCAATATCAATGTCTGAAGCCTTTTTCTGCTTATTCTGTGTGATATCTGTATTGCCACATTGTCTTTCTAGCAGAAGCCATAATCATGATATGATAAGAACAAAATAATAAACCACACACGGACCAGGTGTCCAAAAACAACGCAACAGATTTGAAAAACTCTAATGCAAACAGTTTCAGATTCGTTATAAAACAATTATTTTTATTCAAATCTGCAATAATTAGATTAAATTTTAATATATTTTCCAGTATTTTTAGTGACTCGGTTGTAAAGTTAAAAATCAGCAAACTTCAAAATTACCCCTGGATCAAAACCAAAGCTGCTGCGCTAACAATTGGTTAATTATGATGTCAAATTATAAAACATTACAGCCCCTGCAATCCCTGAGCATTGCTGACAAATACGCAAACACGCCAGTTAATTGAATATTAAACAGACACTTTCATAAAGACTTCTGTCCAAATACAGCTGTACGTCTTGTAGTGTACATGATGAATCTTTGTTTTTCTAAAATGTCTACAGCCATACTTTTAATTATAAATGAACACTAAGAGGTCCCTCGAGACTGGATAACTCATGAATCAGCAAGGGACCCCTTTGTTACAGTTTCTTAATCAAGTTGTGTGATTTTCCGTAATCCTGTGAAATTGCTGATATTGCCATGGTTTTAAATTTTTAGCATACTAATGCAAATTTGCAGCAAATTTGAAGTTTGTTGATTTTTAACTCTGCAACCAATTCACCAAAAATTCTGAAAATAAATCAAAATTTAATCTAATCGATGCAGATTTAGATAAAAATTATCATTTGATTATTAATTTGAAAGAGCTTGCGTCACAGTTTTCTAAATCTGTTGCGTTTTTTTTTTTGGGACACCCGGTATAATAAGCATCGAAAGGCTTGGAATGAATCAATGCTCCCTTTGCAAAGGTACAATTCACTAGCGTTCATACTTGTTCTAAAATCTATGAGAATATAAAAACACTCTTACCCTCTCTAATTGTTCTATACATTTTTCATGAACCAAAACTTTACAACCTAAAAATGAATTAAAAGGAACGATAAGCAGATGGTAAAGATGGTCCTACAAAGCGTCATAGTTAACTAGACTTATGCCTTTTCCTCCCTTGTTTCTCTGGGTTCTTTGATTTGCTGACATCACTTAGTCTATAGGGGACTTATAATATTGCTCTTAAAAAATAGGCCCCCTTTTTCAAAATGGCCTTAACTAGCGAGAGTTCTCGTACACTCAACAAAATCGCTTCAAAGTCTGATTTAAAGAGCTTATACATGAAAAAGCAAACTTTTCGTACAAAGAATGATGCTTTCCTGACCTACTAATCGCAAAATATGTACCTTTCGAGCAGTAATCTTCCTCTGCAGAAACAAAATAGATCTATGGCAGCTACGAAAACTCTAGGCCGTATCAACCGTTCTTTTTGTACGCAACACCAACAACTGTCTAAATAGCGCCTCCTTATTGGCTGAAAACTAAATTCCAGCATTTTGATTGGTGAACACAGAGCCACTCTATGCGGGGCCCACGTTTTGAAGGGTAATATCATGAGTCCCTATTTACCAAGTGATGTCCGCAAATCAAAGAAAGCAGGGAAACAAGGGACGAAAAGTCAAAGTCTAAAGAACATCAACGCAAAATGTCAATGATAAGGCACATCTGATAACAACAATCGATACAGAGGGATGCTATAAAAATTGATATTTTGTTATTCTATCGACCGTTCTATAGCCATCTTGTGGTCTGTATTCAACCTACATGTATGATATTCTTAAGACGCTTTTTCACTGAAAAGGGCGCTTCACTAGTAGGGGAAATGGGCATAGCTAGTGGGGACATTGCAGGGGATGGTGGGAATTTCTCTATCATTTTACATGCAAAAAGATGCCTACAATGTTGTTGTCTCAAAATTGCTGAAATATGTATGTTTCTATTTGGGTCCCTGACGTCATTTTCAAAAAGGTGGACTCTATGAGAGAGGTTGAAATCGAAGTTTGGACAAATATGTTAACGAAGACAGGTTGCTAATTTGTTAATTTTGCTGTCAATGGATCCAGTGGAAGGCTTCGAGAACCAAAGGAAGCAGATCGTACGAAAGGAGCTATAGAAACTTAACTGACCGTTGAAAAAATTCATGAATGACGACCTTTCATGCCGGTGAGAGGCATCCGCTTACTTTTCTCAGAGAGAGCTGAATGGTGCAACTTTTGAACTGACATATTTTCCGAAAAGATTTATTCAACAGCTGTCAAAAGGAAATGTAACTATTGCTAAAGTGATTGACACAAGTGTCCTACATTTCTCTGTTTTTTGGCCAGGCACAGATGGAAGTTCCCGTATATCTTCAGCAACATACGCACTTTCCTNCCAGTGGAAGGCTTCGAGAACCAAAGAAAGTAGATCGTACGAAAGGAGCTATAGAAACTTAACTGACCGTTGAAAAAATTCATGAATGACTACGTTTCATGCCAGTGAGAGGCATCCGCTTACTTTTCTCGGAGAGAGCTCAAAGGTGCTACTTTTGAACTGACATATTTTCCGAAAAGATTCATTCAACAGCTGCCAAAAGGAAACGCAACTGTTACTAAATTGATTGACATAAGTGTCCTACATTTCTTTGTATTTTTGCCAGGCACAGATGGAAGTCTCCGCATATCTTCAGCAATATAAACGCACTTTCCTCCTCAACGCACATCAACGACAGGAAACCGGGCTGTCTCTGTCTTGCCAACGTTGACGCTTTGATTTTTACTATATAACGGTGGTTAGCACTCCCAAATCTAGAAATCTCTAATACACCTCTACGAAATTCTTCCTTGTGCAGTGTTACGCTAGCCTGAACATTGCTTATGATGACTCATTGTGGCAATTTCAAATAACACGGAAGGCAAATCTTACAGCTTCTTTAATTATGTATATCCTTGTTCCTGTTTGTACATTGTCTTAAAATCTTCGAAAAAACTCTTCCGAATAATTTAGCTTCTGCCTTGTTTCGCTTTCATTGTGACCTCTTACCTTTAACCGTCCTCCTTTCCAATCCCGTTCCGAATTTATAATCAGTTCTTTCTACAACATTTCCTCTAAAATCATTCCTTAAGTCTGAATAGATCCAAGGCTATTTTTACCTCCGTGGAGAGGGGACGGGTGGTACAAGATTTACGATCGGACATGGGTCTGCTGCTCAATTTTCGTAGCGATACCCCCACTTCTAATTGCCAAAATATGCATTTGAAATCGCTCTCCTTGCATTTGAATGCATTTTCACATAAACTTCCAGTGATTCTCTTCGTTAATCAGTAAATTAATCCGATTTAAACAGCAAATTGATTTAAAAAATTCATACTTGCACACTTTTTCCTTGATCCTGATTTCTGAAAAGAAAATAGAAAATTATCAAATTAGGTTTCGTTAAAGGAGAATCCGTTAGCTTATTTTCTAACGAGTGTTATAAACTTACATGAATATAAGTACGGGTGACATGTATAAGGGACTAATGGGTAACTTCGACTGCATTCGTGTGATACTGGCACACTTTGAAAAGAGTTTCAAATTTTAACGGATTTTTCAGAAAATGATAATATTTGAATAAATTTGAAGCATATACCACCTGAAAGCACAATCTATCTTCTTTCCAGTGATATCCTCGTTTTGTATATTGATAGAGTTATTCATCACTTAATTGACGTATTCGTATTAGCATATGGCCTACAGTAAAAACCCGCACATAAGAACCTAAGATTTTGAACTCAGCCTGTTTAGGCTCTTATGCAATGAGGCACATCTAGTAATCAGGGTGTAGGTTCTTAACAATGGGAAATATGTGAATCTAAATCTTAGCCAAATTCATTTACATTCTTGGCCCTATCCACTTCAACCCAAGCTTACCCAGTTAACCCATGCAGGCCCTGCCTATCACAGTTCTGTAAGTAATGTTTTGGAGTTCACGAAAGAGGTTGATTGGAAACAGATTGCATTTATTTCCCAATGGATGAATGGAACGCTTAAATAAGAACCTAGTTATGATATCAGGCTGAAATAGTTCTTATCCATTGGGTACAAAATATATAATTTCAGGCTGTAGGTTCTTAATAAATGAAGGTTCTTATGTGCGGGTTTTTACTGTATTTTCAGATGCAGGAAAGTTATAGGCCATTTACACATACGAAAATTCATCTTTGTGAGAGCTTATTCTTTCACTGTTAAGGATTTATGCAAGGTTAAAAGCTTGCATTTGCAAAAAGAAAAACAATCCAAAAAGAGCCCATTCAAATCGATGTCCCACTCGTGCTGTGAACAATTGATAGCCAAAGGAACTTTGCTGTGTCTGTGTGTTTTCTTTGTTCTATTTATAGAGACGCCCAAATACCATTCCACACTCCCTTTAATAAATGCATCTCAAGGGAACAAATTTGTCTTAAGGCATTACCTAATACCATTTTCACACTGACACAGTTAAACCAGCTTTAACTACACCATGTTAAATTTTAACCAATCAAATGCATTCGACTTTTTGGATTGACCAATTAGAGCGCAACATAACATAACCTGGTTTACTTTAAGCTGGTTTAATTGCCATTGTGAATAAGGTATAAGGGCATTATCTCAAGTGCTTCTAGGCCTGAAATGTTTCGACAAAATCTGTTTCTTGATTTTTTACATTAAAACAAGTATTAATTTTGCTCTTACAGCTTGCTGCATTTGAAATCGGCCATACATACTAAACTAGCAATTAAATGATGAATAATTCCATGAATGTATCCAAACTAAATATCATTAGAAAGATTAAAGACTGTACTTTCAGAGGGTATCCATCACATCTACCAAAATTGTATCAAATTTTTAAGATTTTAAATCACAATTCGGTTACATTTGTTGTGAAACACCCAGTATAACGTCAGCCTGCACGCAGACCCAATATTCTGAAGAAGAAAGGGTCTGCGCAACAACGACCAAAAGCTTGCTACACAGTGCAAATCCCTTTAGGCCATTCATTTTGCTCGGACTACGGATAAATTATAGCATAGTCATAAGAGAAAACTTAATTTTTCTCTTGTGACTATGATAATAGCGAACGACATGTTTTTCAACACGCTAAACAACACATCGTTAACAATCACACCTTTTCCAGTCCTCTTGAGGTCCTTTTACGAATAAACAATTAAACGNACTGATTATATGTTCGTACGTTATAGCTATTGATAGACTGATGGACGCTATAATTACGACTCATGGCCGCCAAACGCTTCCAGAAACGGACATGGCCTAAATCATCTGCAATTTCTTCTCAAAGCCACCGACCCTAAAACGCCGCAAAAAGTGGTTTTCCTGAAGTGCTAAATTGCAAAACAAGCTATCAGTACTTAGATAAATGTTTTTTCGAGCTATCAAAGCAACAAACTCCTATGGTAAAGCTTTCGTTTTTGGCCTAAGCAAATTCAAGTAGCTTTTTCTGTGTCCTATTTGTGCATGCGATTTAGCTCAGGTCATGCACTTTAATAACTGAGAAAAATGACGCTAAAACAAAAACATTAGCCACCTAGAGGATAACGCGGGGTTTCTTTAATTATGCAAAAACTCACTTCGAAAGAATACCACACATGGAATGAAGAAATAAAGCTTTTAAACACTGTCGGTCGAATAAAACAAGGAAGAAATTCCCCGTATGATCAATGCCCAGGACTGTTTCTGTTATTACTGTTTTTCTAAAACGGTGGATTTGTGAGGGTGGAATACCTTAAGATTAATTTTAATTCGGTTTATCAAAGTTCTTAACACAGTTGAAAACCATTTGTAGCACTATCGTGTTCAGATCTCTCCATTCGAAATATTAGATAAAAAGAATTCGCCCCAGTCACTCACAGGGGTACCTGTTACAATGATGTTTCATTCACATTTGTTCTTCATCGTATGACCTTCATCCCAAATGAATAACATCTGCCATTGGGCTTAAACCATGGGTAGTTAGACACTGCTGGTGTGCTTCCATGGAGGAGCGCTGGATAATATGTATCTGCGGTGGAAATTTTTTGTAGTACTGCGGAGGAGATATCGAAAGAACGAAAATATTAAACTATTAAAATGTTAAGAGTTAATTCTTATGTAATGTTAATTCTTCTCTCTCCTTCTCTCTTCGCTTCCGATATCTACTCCGCAGTACTATAAAAAATTTCCCCCGCAGATACATAATATCTCCTCCGCAGTACTATAGAAAATTTCCCCCGCAGATACATATTATCCAGCGCTCCTCCATA
>REGL01000054.1:215331-249858 GCA_004194395.1 Aurelia aurita complex sp. Pacific
GGGAAGATAGAAAGCGGAACAGAATGCAACAAAATAAAGGAAACGAGAAACAGAGGAAAGAAGAAATGAAAGGAAAAAGGAAAGACAGAAAAGGGAGAAGGAGAAAAACGAAGGATGGAAAGAAAATAGGATGGAAGAGAAAACAAAGATTGAAAATGTAAATAGTAAAGGAAGGAATGAAGTCAGAAAATATCAAAGAGAAAGGAAAACAGTGTTTGGATTATGGTCTGTCCATTTACAGTTGTGTCACCCAAGGAAGCTATTGATAGTAATTCTAGACTATTCCAAGTGCTCTAAACAGGCCTACAATAGAGAAATGTGTGCTGTGCAATAGTTCAACTGAAATCTGGCACGGAGAAAATTGATAAAACAATGAAAAGGAAGAATGTTAGTTTGACGTTGCTTCGCAGGAAGGCAAATATTTCTCTCACCACTGGGCTGGGAATAGATCTATTGCTCAGGGTCTCTCTCACAACGAATCTTTGTTAGCAATGGCATAAACACGAACCTTACAGTCTTGTATATGACATCCAGATGCCTCAGAGTCAAGCCATATATGTGCACCATTGACGGATGAAGTCTGAAGATGAAAAGCAAAACAATAAACAAAGTGAACAAAGGCACCTTTGGCTTTGTGTGAAATTCAGCTGGATTAGGAGAAACTTGCAGGGTATTTGTCAAGTCATACCTTCTATCATTCAATATATGAATATTTTTGCGGGATCACAAAAATAAACCTCTTGGGAAAGAAGTAATTGATGTAAGATGTCCTGTGATAAATTAAATGAATAAATAAACAAATAAATATTCAAGCTAAATCTCCATTTCGGAGCAGTTACCCTTCAACTGCATATCACAAGCTACAATTGCGGACAAAACTCATGAGACACGTTGCTTTTTGGAGGAAATTTTGGGTTAGGATCCCCCCGCGCCCCCCCCCCCCAACCCCAATGCAATAATAGATGAGTTGACAAGTATGTGTTCTTCAAGCAAACAACATTGCAAAGGGGGGGGGGGTCATCAGAAGTGGAAGGTAGTAGTTTACATGCAGGAAAGACCTCTTTTAACGCAAAACTCAACGATTTTTGTCCGCAATTGTAGCTTGTGATATATTTGCAACGTGGAATCTGGAATATGGCTCAAGATATGGCTTTCAAGCTGTAATGTTCATCTGTTTGATTATAAAGTCCACTTCGTAATCTAAGGAGCGAGGTCGATGTCAGTCAGTAAGTCAATCGGTCAGTCAGTGATGCTCTTTGGTGTGACTGATCATCATGTCATTGCAAATTATAAGCACAAAGACAAGCAGAGGTGGAAAAAGTGCGTGAAGCCGCAAAGCAGCTTCACAGGAAGCTTGTTTTTCTGGAAGGAAGAAAAGGGGAGGAAAGAGAGAAAGCGGAATAGAAGGAAGGAAAAGAAAAAACGATGAAGGGAGGGAAGAAGAAATTAAAGGGGAAAAAAAGAAAAAGGAGAGGAGAAAGAACAAAGGATGGATAGAAGATCGGACGACAAAGAAAACAAAGGCTGAAAATATGAAGAGAACAGGAAAGAATAAATGAAGGAAAGAATAAAAGAAAACAATGTTTGGATGTTTTCATTTACAGTTTTGTGATATAAGGAAGCTTTTAAAGACCCATTGCCAACCATGATCCTTTGTGCGCAGAATGAAAAGCAAGACAAAAAGAATTTAGGACAAAAACGACTTTTAGATAACACGAAAGTCGACTTTGGCGCCACAGAGAATCATGGTTAGCAATGGCTCTTTAAGAGTAATTCCAGTTCCTAGTGGCTTATCAACTACACGGTACACAGTATTGCAATTCAATTCAAATCCAGGACTATAGAAAATTGATAAAACAATGGAGGAAAAATTCTGGTTTGACTTTCCCTCGCAAGGAGGCAAATATTTTTTCCACCACTGAAGACAAGACAAAGTGCATTTGGCATGCAATTATTCCCCTTCCCCTTCCCCAACGGATAGAAAACCTGAAATCAATTATCATTTAGACCAAACTGTACTGGTGCACAGCATAGGCTCCAAATCNAAAGGGGAAAAGAATGCAAAAAAATAAAGGAAACGAGAAACAGAGGAAAGAAGAAATGAAAGGAAAAAGGAAAGACAGAAAAGGGAGAAGGAGAAAAACGAAGGATGGAAAGAAAATAGGATGGAAGAGAAAACAAAGATTGAAAATGTAAATAGTAAAGGAAGGAATGAAGTCAGAAAATATCAAAGAGAAAGGAAAACAGTGTTTGGATTATGGTCTGTCCATTTACAGTTGTGTCACCCAAGGAAGCTATTGATAGTAATTCTAGACTATTCCAAGTGCTCTAAACATGCCTACGAAACTGAAATGTGTGCTGTGCAATAGTTCAACTGAAATCTAGCACATTGATAAAAAAATGAAAAGGAAGAATGTTAGTTTGACGTTGCTTCGCAGGAAGGCAAATATTTCTCTCACCACTGGGCTGGGAATAGATCTATTGCTCAGGGTCTCTCTCACTACGAATCTTTGTTAGCAATGGCATAAACACGAACCTTACAGTCTTGTATATGACATCCAGATGCTTCCGAGTCAAGCCATATATGTGCACCATTGACGGATGAAGTCTGAAGATGAAAAGCAAAACAATAAACAAAGTGAACAAAGGCACATTTGGCTTTGTGTGAAATTCAGCTGGATTAGGAGAAACTTGCAGGGTATTTGTCAAGTTATACCTTCAGTTGTATCATTCAATATATGAATATTTTTGCGGGATCACAAAAATAAACCTCTTGGGAAAGAAGTAACTGATGTAAGATTTCCTGTGATAAATTAAATAAATAAATCAATCAATAAATATTCAAGCTAAATCTCCATTTCGGAGCAGTTACCCTTCAACTGCAGCTTTTTGGAGGAAATTTTGGGTTAGGATCCCCCCGCGCCCCCCTCCCCCAATGCAATAATAGATGAGTTGATGACAAGTATGTGTTCTTCAAGCAAACAACATTGCAAAGGGGGGGTCATCAGAAGTGGAAGGTAGTAGTTTACATGCAGGAAAGACCTCTTTTAACGCAAAACTCAACGATTTTTGTCCGCAATTGTAGCTTGTGATATTTTTGCAACGTGCAATCTGGAATATGGCTCAAGATATGGCTTTCAAGCTGTAATGTTCATCTGTTTGATTATAAAGTCCACTTCGTAATCTAAGGAGCGAGGTCGATGTCAGTCAGTAAGTCAATCGGTCAGTCAGTGATGCTCTTTGGTGTGACAGATCATCATGATATTGCAAATTATAAGACAAAGTGCATTTGGCATGCAATTATCCCCCTTCCCCTTCCCCAACGGATAGAAAACCTGACATCAATTATCAGTTAGACCAAACTGTACTGATGCACAGGCAGATGCTGTAAAATTCGCATTTATGCTAGAAATCTATACTTTGATTGTTCCGCGTTCTGTGCTGGAAATATGAAGCAAGGGGGATCCTTCAGATTCGACCAGCTACATCCATATTCGTATGTATGTATGTATGTATGTATGTA
Source organism: Aurelia aurita complex sp. Pacific (assembly GCA_004194395.1). Classification (NCBI taxonomy): domain Eukaryota; kingdom Metazoa; phylum Cnidaria; class Scyphozoa; order Semaeostomeae; family Ulmaridae; genus Aurelia; species Aurelia aurita complex sp. Pacific. The sequence continues at coordinate 218,855 of REGL01000054.1, forward strand.
TGTATGTATGTATGTATGTATGTATGTATGTATGTATGTATGTATGTATGTAAAATTTTGCCATACAAATTAAAAATTTACGAAATGAAAGAAAAGCTATTTACATGCGTACAATATGATAAAAACTAAGATCTAGTATAAAAACACCCCTAGTTTAAAATGGCAGGGATAGCATTAAAAGGTCAGTACAACCTTGTTTCCATAATGGTCCCTCCAGGGGTATTATAGAAAAGAAAAGTTTTCATGAAAAAAAAACGAGACAAGACTATTTTGTGTCAAAAGTAGAATGTAATGGCTCATTCCTAAGAAAGTTAAATAGCCTGTTTGGCCTGTTGTTTATGCAGTTTTTAGAAATCTAATAATATATATAGGGACTGTTTTCTTGATTTTGGAGGTCTTTAAAGAAACTGTCCTTTATCTTATGTTTGAAACTGTTAACGTTTTCAGCAGACTTCAGGTCAGAGTGCAGATTGTTCCAGATTTTAGGTCCTAGGTAAGATAGGCCACTTTGCCCTATGTTGCTCTTTCGAAAAGGTTGATTTAATTTGTTTTTAGATCTTCGAGTAATCCGACTCTGGCCAACTGGTAAGAACATCTCCGACATATAGATAGGATGGGGCTGAATTATCAAAAAATTTGTAAACGTTTGTAGCAGTACATTGTTTAAATCTCTCTTTAGTAGGGAGCCAATTTATATTCTTAAATTCTTTGATTCCTACGTGTGCTCTGTTATTCATATTTAAGCAGAACCTGATACATTTATTTTGAGCTGTATGAATTCTTTTTGTTAGCCTTTTATTAATCAATGGAAACCAAGCACTGCATGCATAGTCAAAGTGGGGCTGGATTAGTGCATTTGCTAGTAACGTCCGTCTGTTGTTGTGGCAGGTCACGCATTTATGGTTATGGGGTAGTCATTTGGGGCAAGGAAGGCATCGATATTCAAAACCTCGTCTTTCCATGGTTGATCGGTTCCATGGTTCCAACGATTCCATGGTTAAATGCTTGATTGTTCCACTGGTCAAGTTTTTAGGAAACGTACAGAGAGCGTTACTAAATTATGCTCCATCCAAAATCACTTTAACATCTGTTGTTTACTTTTATTATTTTTCTTTTGCAACCACCTCTAACGAAACCATTATGGAAATAAGGTCAATATGACCTTTTAATGCTATCCCTGCCACTACAAGTAGGGGTGTTTTTGACGTATTTATTTAATTAACATTGTCATCGTATTTGATCTATTCCTTAGCTTTTTAAAACTTGTAAATTCTAAATATTTCTTGTAATTTGGTAAATTTTTCGACAAATGGAAAAATGGAAAAAGACTGACGAGAGCGAGATTTGAACTCGCGACCTTCTGCATTCTAGGCAGTTGCTCTACCGACTGAGCTCTCAGTCGGTAGAGCAACTGCCTAGAATGCAGAGGGTCGCGAGTTCAAATCTCGCTCTCGTCTTGTAAATTGTTTTATTTTACGTGGCAAATTTAAACATACATACATACATGCGTACACATGTTATAATAGCAATAATAATAATAACAATACAATGTATTTACGGTTGGCTAGAAAATAGAAAATGATAATAAAGCATGAGCTATTTTTCTAGTAAATTGTAAATAAATTGCTATGCAGCATGCTTCCCTGCACCCTGTACTTTTTGCGGAATCCAGAAGGAAAGCTTAGGGCAAACTTTGTTATTCGAGCAGAGGGTCGTGTTTCATTGTTGTTATAAAAGTTAGATCGTTGACATAACACAGAAAATGTAATTTTAGATACATGGAACCAATCATACTTTTCACGATTCGTCAAACGAAATATATACTTTCACTTGACCAAATGAAGACAAAAACAAGCAACGTAGATATGAATAACACCAGGTGATGAATCAGAAACAGGTACAATATTTTTAAAATCTGCAAATTTGGTTTTGCTATTTACCTCTAAGATTCCTCTTTTTGGCTGTATAAGACACAAATAAGAAACAAAGGTATTACAATTAACTATTTTGAAATTCTAACAATATTATTGTTCAATGAACCGCCTGGGCTTCCTGTCACTCAACCAGTAGTTTACAAATGAAATTTGAAAGCAAAAACACAACTTACACTCCAATAAACTCTGTCTAAACTCATTATTGTTCAGTTAACCGCCTGGGCTTCCTGTAACTCAACCAGTAGTTTACAAATGAAATTTGAAAGCAAAAACACAACTTACACTCCAATCAACTCTGTCTAAACTCATTATTGTTCAGTTAACCGCCTGGGCTTCCTGTAACTCAACCAGTAGTTTACAAATGAAATTTGAAAGCAAAAACACAACTTACACTCCAATCAACTCTGTCTAAACTCATCATTGTTCAGTTAACCGCCTGGGCTTCCTGTAACTCAACCAGTAGTTTACAAATGAAATTTGAAAGCAAAAACACAACTTACACTCCAATCAACTCTGTCTAAACTCATTATTGTTCAGTTAACCGCCTGGGCTTCCTGTAACTCAACCAGTAGTTTACAAATGAAATTTGAAAGCAAAAACACAACTTACACTCCAATCAACTCTGTCTAAACTCATTATTGTTCAGTTAACCGCCTGGGCTTCCTGTAACTCAACCAGTAGTTTACAAATGAAATTTGAAAGCAAAAACACAACTTACACTCCAATCAACTCTGTCTAAACTCATTATTGTTCAGTTAACCGCCTGGGCTTCCTGTAACTCAACCAGTAGTTTACAAATGAAATTTGAAAGCAAAAACACAACTTACACTCCAATCAACTCTGTCTAAACTCATTATTGTTCAGTTAACCGCCTGGGCTTCCTGTAACTCAACCAGTAGTTTACAAATGAAATTTGAAAGCAAAAACACAACTTACACTCCAATCAACTCTGTCTAAACTCATTATTGTTCAGTTAACCGCCTGGGCTTCCTGTAACTCAACCAGTAGTTTACAAATGAAATTTGAAAGCAAAAACACAACTTACACTCCAATCAACTCTGTCTAAACTCATTATTGTTCAGTTAACCGCCTGGGCTTCCTGTAACTCAACCAGTAGTTTACAAATGAAATTTGAAAGCAAAAACACAACTTACACTCCAATCAACTCTGTCTAAACTCATTATTGTTCAGTTAACCGCCTGGGCTTCCTGTAACTCAACCAGTAGTTTACAAATGAAATTTGAAAGCAAAAACACAACTTACACTCCAATCAACTCTGTCTAAACTCATTATTGTTCAGTTAACCGCCTGGGCTTCCTGTAACTCAACCAGTAGTTTACAAATGAAATTTGAAAGCAAAAACACAACTTACACTCCAATCAACTCTGTCTAAACTCATTATTGTTCAGTTAACCGCCTGGGCTTCCTGTAACTCAACCAGTAGTTTACAAATGAAATTTGAAAGCAAAAACACAACTTACACTCCAATCAACTCTGTCTAAACTCATTATTGTTCAGTTAACCGCCTGGGCTTCCTGTAACTCAACCAGTAGTTTACAAATGAAATTTGAAAGCAAAAACACAACTTACACTCCAATCAACTCTGTCTAAACTCATTATTGTTCAGTTAACCGCCTGGGCTTCCTGTAACTCAACCAGTAGTTTACAAATGAAATTTGAAAGCAAAAACACAACTTACACTCCAATCAACTCTGTCTAAACTCATTATTGTTCAGTTAACCGCCTGGGCTTCCTGTAACTCAACCAGTAGTTTACAAATGAAATTTGAAAGCAAAAACACAACTTACACTCCAATCAACTCTGTCTAAACTCATTATTGTTCAGTTAACCGCCTGGGCTTCCTGTAACTCAACCAGTAGTTTACAAATGAAATTTGAAAGCAAAAACACAACTTACACTCCAATCAACTCTATCTAAACTCATTATTGTTCAGTTAACCGCCTGGGCTTCCTGTAACTCAACCAGTAGTTTACAAATGAAATTTGAAAGCAAAAACACAACTTACACTCCAATCAACTCTGTCTAGACTCATTATTGTTCAATGAACCGCCTGGGCTTCCTGTAACTCAACCAGTAGTTTACAAATGAAATTTGAAAGCAAAACACAACTTACACTCCAATCAACTCTGTCGGGGTAGAACTGTTTTCTTGCATTAGTTAACCATGATTCTGATGCGCCGTCTGTACTCGTTTGAGAGGCATGTGGCATCGACATTGCCTTCCTGAAAAAATAATGATTTGAAAACATCAACAAACGATTCCAATGAACTGAAGTTTCATCTACATTCAGACCGTTCCTTGTTCGTCGTGTTAATTTTGTGTTAATTTTGAATAATATTCAACTTATACGTGAATAGATAGAGGAACTGCCCATAGAAAAAGCGTGGGCGTTAATAACCAAATCAATTTTGGTTTTTATGACGAACAGCTGTTGGTTGCGAACAAAAACCAATATGGTCATCGCCTTAAGCTGAATTCACAATACAGGGTGTATCAGAAAGGGCTAATGAAAGGTCTGACGTGATTTTCTGAAAGCTCGACTGCTGTGCTTTCGTCTGTCTAGAGTTTTTGCAAAATACGTCTTCAGGGAATTCGCAAGCAGGAAGAAAAATAACCATATATCAAAATGAGGTAGCGCTTCTTTTCGACATTGCTCTAATTGTATCGTTTAATTTTAATGCTAGTTGGACCTTTGTTTTTTCAGTTTGCCAGTGGTGGAAAAAACCTTTGCCTTCCTGCGAAGCAACGTCGAACTAAAATTCTTCCTTTTATTGCTTTATCAATTTTCTCCGTGCCAGATTTCAGTTGAACTATTGCACAGCACACATTTCTGTATCGTAGGCTGTTTAGAGTCACTTGGAATAGTCTAGAATTACAATTAATAGCTTCCCTTACCACACACAAGTGGACCACACAACTTTAAATGGACAGAGCATAATCCTAATACCGTTTTCCTTTCTTTTTAATATTTTCTGACTTTATTCCTTCCTTCACTATTTACATTTTCAATCTTTGTTTTCTCTTTCATCCTATCTTCTTTCCATCCTTTGTTCTTACCCTTCTACTTTTCCTGTCTTTCCTTTTCCTTTCATTTCTTCTTTCCTCCCTTTCTCGTTTCCTTTATTTTCTTTCCTTCTATTCCCCTTTCTATCTTTCCTCCCCTGTTCTTCCTTCCAGACAAACTAGCTTCCTGCGAAGCCTCTTCGCAGCTTCACGCATTTTTTCCACCTCTGCAGTTTGCATTGGTTTACGTTTGAAGAGTTGGAAATGAAGAAGTAGGTTAAATAATATCAAAGAAAGAACTCTTCATCAGAAAGTCTCTCATATGAGTTGAAATGCTTGCTTTGATAATATTTTTTGAAAAATCATGGTGCAGCAAAAGTTATTGCACGCAGTCTATCTCGTTCATATCAGAACTTTCGTCCCAGAGAAGTCTAACTTGTTTAAGTAGGAGCCTTCAATATTGCTGCTGCCTAAATAAGGCTAGCGTCTGTCAAAGTAAGCTTTATTTGTCATAAAACGCTAGCTTGTTTCCAGCTGCGTCAAGAAAATGCTTTACTATTGAATTCAGCTGTTAAGGGTCTGTTCCATCCACAATGTCTTGCACGTGTCACCTCTTTGTTGTTAGCATTTCGTTGGACATGAAAATGGACACGTCTGATGCATACTGGTTGAAAGTATCTTTGCTAAATAGTAACTGAGACAGGATCTTGCACATAAAAATTAAAAGCGTGTGGCAAGTCAGCTAAGTTTCAAGGGCATTGACGTAAAGGCTTATGAGGCTTTTAATTGCGCACAGCTTTTTCCTCAACCTTGGTTCTCCCTGAAGCTATACAGTGATTGACATAGCCTGCTAATTACTACTATGGCTAGATCTATTCATTCATTCATTCATCCATTCATTTTCCATCATTTTTCATTATTAATTTTCATTACCTACAGGGTGTCCCAAAAAAACTGTGCCCCGTTTGCCTAAAGATTGCGACATTCTCGCAAAAATTTGTATACGATGTTGCTCATCGGATGTTCAAATAAAGTGTGCTGCCAACCCCGTAAAAACCTGTTGAAAACTGACGGAGCTGTTACCTTCAGAAGACCACATTTGCCTGATGACTGAAACCAGCGGTCGGCCATTTCGTCTTACTATTTTGCAGCGATAAATAGCTTCACGTGAGATTGGGATCAGAAAGAGTTGAACTCTCTCATGATTATCGGAATTTTCACGAGAGCTATGACATTGGAGACTGCAGTTTCAGTTCATACATGAAGCTACTATCGCTGTAAAATAGTAAAGCAAAATGGCCGACCCCTGGTTTCAGCTATCAGGCAAATTTGGTCTCCTGGAGGTCAAGGCTCCATCATTTTTCAACGGATTTTTATTGGGATGGTGTCAAACTTTAATTGAATATCTGAAGAGCACCATCATGCAAAAGTTTGGCAAGAATCTTTTGCCGTTTTGTCGCAATCTTCATTCAAACGGGGCACAATTTTTTTGGGACATCCTGTAGATCAGCTTGAATGCTGACTTATGCAAGAATTGGTGTGACGACAGTTTTTTTGATTTGATTCATCAGCAGTAAAACCGAGATCAGCTACGTAATGTAAACTGTTTACCAGACTATATGGTTTATAGGCTGCACCTACACGTACTTTTTCTTATAAGAAACTGCCCATAAAACTCAACTCTCAGATTGCCAAAAAATTAAGAAACTCCAGTACTGGCAAAATATAAGTTAAGAAACTATATATCTTTATGAAGGAAATCCTTCACATCTTTTTACTTTATTTTCACTTTATTTCCAAGATCATATTACTCGTAAGGTACTTGAGTAATGTCTAAACATTGGAAAGTCTTAAAAACCTTGTTTTGAAATGTTCACGAGGGAACAGGTAGTGAACATATGAAGATTGTTATGGAACCCCTAAGAAACTCGTAAGAAACTCCGAGTACTCAAAGTCTGATAATTTTAAGAAACTTTCAGTACTGAGCCAAATTCTTAGTTTCTTATAAAAAAAAATACGTGTATTGCAGTTGTCTAGAGCAAGAGGTTCGTCTTCAAAATACCGCTTTTGAAATAACCACCACATACAAATTTTTGAAACAAATACAAAATAAAATTACATTCATGGTTCTGGAGAGAAGTATGGTGACTCTGCTAGCCACATTAAATTATCTGCAAAATATTACATTTCTCGTTAGCCTCGCCGAGACACTTCCTGGGAGCCTGGGACACAAACCAACAAAGGGGTCCCTAAAAAGCAGGGGCATATTCAAACTGAAAATAAGAAGAATCTCATCGCTGTTCCGCAATTTTAGACAATTTTGTAACACGACAATTTGTATTGCTATTTCAAAGTTGCTCTTGCGTAGAAGTTGGTTATAAAAATGCTTGAAAAAGGAACTGAAATGTCCACCATCCACAAACTTGTCATCCAGCTGTTGTCAATGTCTCAATGCCAACTTGTCTTGAAGGCAATCGCTTGGAGAAATGAGAAGTGTATCCTGTTCTTTCATCAGCTTCACGGCGGACCGTTTCTACAGCATTCTCAGGCAGAAATCTGGATAAAATTTGATCAACATTTCTCGTGATTTTTCAAGCATTTTCAAGAACAACTTCAAAGCCACCCTTCCCTTTCAAACTTATCTTTCAAAAGGTACCGCAGACTATCGTGAAATAAATCGTCAACGTAAGTTCGCTTTTCCATTTTGCAAATCTACAATTTATGGAAGTGATCTATAATATGTGATCGATAAAAACCTATGATAAACCTTCTTCGAAGTAGTAAAGAGAAGATGATGATGAAGAGAAGGAGGCCTCGGCAGGAACCCTGGAGAATTCCAAAGTAACCCCCAAGTGGTCGATAATCTATAACCGTAAATACCAGTGTGCAAATACAACTTGGCTCAAATCGTCAATAAATATGCAGTAAATTGTCAGTCCAAGAAAGTTTCAAGGGACCTAAGAATATAAAAATCTTACAAATTTTCACCCAAAAATTTAGCACATTTTCTACGCTATACAGGTCTTAGTTATGTTTTCTGGGGGTCTTTGATCGTCATGGTCAGTATAATACGCATTGCAGTTTAATGTATGATTCATGAAACAACATTCTTGCAAACATTTTAAGCAAACATCCTGACCGTCTCCGATGTCTGATTTCCATGCACGTCAAAGGATCATATTTATTTTCATTAAATTTCAACCAAAAATATCGGATTTACTTCCCCGCATGACAAACTGTGGAGCATCTCATTTCCTTTGGGTTTTTATTCCCCCTCTCCAGTTCGAGAATGTTGGCTTTTTACCCCTCTCTTCAGTTGTTTTCGGCTGGCTCCACAAATGTTGTCAGGTCATGTCTTTTCTACAAACGCAACATTGAATAGCTGCTGTGGCAACACAAGAGAAAAGTAAGCAGCGTTATTTGCGAAATCGAATCGAAACCAGAAAGATGGAGGCATGTTGTAAAACCGGACCATAAGACCCTAGGATCCATGAGACTCCTACGACCCTCAAATACTAAGATGAAAAGGACCCTTAATACCACAGGGTCCTTATAAAGCTGTCAAACAGGAGGCTGCGTATCGTAAGCTTTCCCTCTTCCATCCCACGAACTTCTGCTCGTTCAAACCAATGCCAGGAATCATGCAGAGAGCTTGTACTATTTAGAAGTACTATTTCTAATGCCCCCGGTTGTACTATTTTCTTACTCTCTGCATTATTCCTGGCGTCCTGGCGTTGTTTTGCACGACCGGGAGTTCGTAGGATGGAAGAGGGGAAGCTTATACCATACCTAACCTTTTGTTTGACAGCTTGATGACATTTGGCCTATCGTTTGTCTTTGGTGACGACCCTCTGGTGTCAAGGGTCCTTTTCATATTTAGTNCCTCTTCCATCCCACGAACTTCTGCTCGTTCAAACCAATGCCAGGAATCATGCAGAGAGCTTGTACTATTTAGAAGTACTATTTCTAATGCCCCCGGTTGTACTATTTTCTTACTCTCTGCATTATTCCTGGCGTCCTGGCGTTGTTTTGCACGACCGGGAGTTCGTAGGATGGAAGAGGGGAAGCTTATACCATACCTAACCTTTTGTTTGACAGCTTGATGACATTTGGCCTATCGTTTGTCTTTGGTGACGACCCTCTGGTGTCAAGGGTCCTTTTCATATTTAGTACATACAGGTCCTTGGGGTCTTAGGGGTCTCAGGGGTGCTAGGGTCTTCGGGTCTGGTTTTTACACTGTGCCGCAGATTGAATTTATTTTCAGATTATCCCTTGTCTGCTCCATGTGAATCAAATAGAGAATACAGATCCTCCTACGCAAAACTGCTGGTTTCAGTCCTGGGAATCAAGTTTTCAAATTCCTCCTCCGAGTCAAAGCAGGTGAAATTATCATATATCAAATTTGAATACATCAAGTCCCGGTCAAGTTTCACATGATATGAAGCAACCAACAACGGGCCAACAACATCAACAAGTAAATGTTTCCTCCCCGGGGGGGGTGGGACATAACATATTTAGGATACGGGTATGTGCCGCCCATATGGGTGGGTTTTGGGGCTCAAAATTCTCTAAACAATGGTCCTTTTTCGGCAGATTTTCCATAAACATGGGTGGGGTTTCGCTGAAATTCGCAAAAAAATTGTTAAAATGGGCAGTTTTCCGCCAAAATTCATCATAAAAGTGGGTATCAAGAGCAAGTTTCGGTATATAGAAGAGGGTAGCTTTCTGAAAACCGGGCGGCAGACCCCCGTCCATCCACAAGTCATGTACCCCTCGTGGTTTCCTCAATTTCAAAATTCAGGTGGATTTGTTACTTAGTACTGTCAGTACTAGACTGATTGTAAGTTCGTAGTTATTGCTATTGATAGGCTGATGGATATGTTGTTGTTGTAGTTGACACTGTTGCTGTTATGATAACTAGGACTATTTCGTGAGTCTGACTTAGTACAGCATGGTGCAGCATATTTACAATTCTTCTCCGCGGTGGGAGGGGGGGGGGTGCATTTTGACCTATCATTTCTAGGGGAGGAGCCGATTTGCCTGAAAAATCATACCCATATTTCCACCAATGAGAATTTTAGGGTCATAATTCTGGAAAGTTAAATGAAATTCAGGGCCATACTTCCACAAATTATGAACCAATTGCTGCAGTTACTACATTTTTGCCAATTTTTCTCCAGAAGAGCACCCAAAATTCTGCAAAATATCTGAAAAAATGATTTGCATATTTCTGCACTCTATCAAAGTCCCCTGCAAAAGGGCAACAACCAACATGCCAAGGAGCCACCAAGGGGGTTTCTACATCATGAATGAAATGAATGAATTCCATTTCAACAATGAAATGAAATGGAAGGACAGTAAATCAAGTAGTACGGCAAGTCCTCAACTAAGCCCTGCTTTTGAATATGCCGTCTCAAATAAGCCCCTGTGCCTCAGCACAAAGAGCCAGCAGGGGCTTGTAGCGGAAAAATCAACTTTAGCAAAATGCTATGACAAGTTTTCATGTTGGAAGAATGATGGTTGTTGTGCAGTTTGGTACTAAGTTTGATAAAATATCTTCAGTAGAAACAAACTTGGTAGCCTCCTTGCAGTCATTTCCTTTGAGGAGAAGTTGAGGCTGCACACAGGCAACAAACTAGGCAACTCTCACACTTCTGAAAAATCAGATTTAGTAGACATTTTCTTGGCTGCAAAATCACTCACAGCTGCATTTGGCCAAAGGCATTTAATATCCTACAATGTATTTAATTCAATATCCCACAATGAACCAATAGGCTGAATACCACCAATAGTTTTCATGCACAATGTTCAAAATTGTGCAGGGAAAATCATACTAAATGTTGAAGTTTTCTTTGAAATCTCTTTTAAATTTTATTTATTGTAGCTACTGAGCACTGATGTTTATGAAACCTTGAAATAGCTCAAAATGCCAACAGCAGAAAATATGAAACCTACTACTTTTCTTGAAATGTAGCCTCATCTTTGGTAATGCCACAATGGGCTTATGTGAATTCCACAAAAAGTGAATTTCACATCTTAAGTTTATACATTCTTTTTCTGGGTATCATGAATTCAAAACTGAGATCTTTTTCTTAATTTACTTCATTCAAAACGATCCCAGCTTGGAGGGATGCAGCCATGGTGGGATAGGGGGACAAATCCCCCAAACTTTACCTAGAGTCATTCTTGAAATTCAACTCTGTTGAGAAAATGGTTAAGGAGACGTTTGGTGTAGCTATTTTCAGAGTTTGATAGAAAAATGAGGTGTGTTTCCTGACTTAGGTAAAAAGGCATTTCTGAGTTTTGAAAGTGTGTGGTAATAAAAAATTTTCCTGCAAGCACGCCCCCAGAACTCCATCTAAATTTGTCCTTTTTTGTGACTGCCCTCCACCACTGAGGCCACTGCTCCGGACCAAGACAAAAGGAAATCTGGTGATCAATCAAGTGGTGTTAAGAGGGGGGTTGGAGCTGTTAACAGCCAGATTTCATCAACTGTGATGCCCCTTAGCTGATGACATGAAAACAAGATAGAAGCAGAAAAGACAAATCCTGTCCAGTCTGCAGATGTGGTAACTGTTAATATCACGAGTCCCACTATGAGTGGAGGTTCAAGGTTGTGGTTAAGGTTGTAGCAACAATATACCTTTGGTTTGGATTAGAAAAGACATATTTTGCTTGCAACAAGATTTGGCAGTGATTTGGCATACCTGTACAAAAATACAAGGTTGAACTTGGCCTTGTACAGGCAAAGTTTTAGCCTTGTAGTGGGGAGTATGATCTTGTTATGACCTTGCCCTAACCTTTGAAGAAAATTACAAGGCAATTAGTATGGTCCCAAGTTATTACAAGCAGTCTTGTCTGCACACAGGTTTCTACAAGGCTAAGATCAATCTTGTGCATAGCTAGCCTAGGTTAAACTTAATGGCATTTTTCAAGTCATTTACAAGGTTACAGCAATACTTTTCTTGGATAGAACAAGGTTACAAGGCCATAACTACAAGGCTGTACATGACTAATACCTGGCCTTGTATTTTTGTTTTGGTAACCAAAACACACCAAAATGCAAAGCATGGAATGACTGAAGCAGCCATTTAACTCAACAAATATTTTCACTTTCCAAATACATCTCTGTGATGTTTTTGCTAGCATTTTACTGTCAGATACTATGCCTGGGCCTGTATGGAAAGTGTGGCACTTGCACACCCAAGAAAAACAATAGGGTATTCAAAACAGACAATAGATAAACAATAGAGGACCCTTCTTGCACACCCGAGGTCTCGGCGAAAATTGCCCTACTTTCCATACTGGTGCCTGGGTACCACCAGGAGAGTAAATGTCAGAAAACTCCAATTAACTATATTTTATGCTGACCTCCTGACCTTGCTTGGCTTCTGTAGCACTATCCCTTCTATTTTTTATAATATGCACACATTTCTTCCTATACTACATTGCACACATTATCAAACTGACACAAGCTACACTAAACTACATCTGAATTAAATTTTGACAAGATTTGCCATCTGTCAGTTAAAGCTCAGATGCTGATCAAGCACGAACAAAGACGTTCCCACACAAAGAAGGTAGTGTTTTTACGTTGACGTTTTAGTATTATCAAAGATCTTCACTGATACATCAGAGAGTTCGAGACAACATCTCATAATTTTATCATCTGCAGCATTACTAAAGCAATCAACTAAGGATTGCATCCAGTATCCCTTTCTCGTGTAAAACTATAGTGTTGAATTTCATATATTTTGACCTTTGAGGCCTATTTCTATTACGCTGTGCTGCAGGCCAAAAAATGTTTACACCGCACACTTACCACATTTGGTCAGATCAAAAGAACAAAATCTTTAACAATCTTCGAAAACACAGCTTCATCTATCTCATCGTCAATCTATTGGGCTGAAATTATCTTGCGAAGTGCTAAAATTCCCAAATTTCTGCAATGCTAGAAATAGTTCCTCGTTTTAACTTTCCTTCTTCTCAACTTCCGCCCACGCATAACGGGGGTTGGGTCGGAAGAGTTTCGCAATCAAAATAAAACGACAAATACGGGGGCAGCATGTCATTCTTGTTTTGAATGTTTGAAATGGAGGGGTCCAGAAGGGGGTTTATAAACCAATTTCCAAATAATCTTTTGCGGAGAGTCAAAGTCACTCAAGACTTGATCCGATACAGAAATTTTGTTAAAATGATCAGATTTTCAAATGGCCTAAAATTTAAGAATCTGGCTACCAATCCTGCTGTAACTTTCTGGTAAAAAATTCCTGTATAAACTCATAGATAGAGCTATATTGCTGTATCTAAATTTTCACATCCGATACTAATCTGCAGTACATCATGACTAACTTCCTGCCTGAACAGCAATATGAAATGAATCATAAAAGTAAAAATTAAAAATTGTTCGAATTTCTTAAAATCTCAGTCTCAAAACCTAATTTCTTGATTTTCCGATAATCCCATTTCTTGCTCAACTCCTTATTAAGCTTGTTTCACTGGGAAAAAGAAAAATTACCTCAAGATTTTTGAAAGGAAAGGTGAGGTGGTCGCATTAAAGGTGTTTCCTTTGCACCCTTGCAGCGCAAGGAGAAACTAAATGCATAAAATAATGAAAAGTATGCAGAATGACAAATGAAGATATCAACTCGTCAAAAGCTCAGAACTTAACCCAGCACTGAAACTTTTCCTCAAAAACCTCATCATTCGAGTTCACGAAGTTTGTTGGGGATACGAATCGTCAAAGTTCATAGCAACGGTCATCCCCCAAAGAGGAAACCTGTGATCATGCGCAGAAAGCATGTTTGGTTTTGTGGAAAGGATGTGGGCGGATAATCCGGCCACAATCCAAACAAGAATTAGCAAAGAGACAAAGAGATTCTCGCGCATGGTAATAGGTTTCCCAGCTGTTGATCTGCTTTGAACTTTACCAGCATAACAAAAGGCGCAGACAAAAGGGGCAGTCCTCGGTATCCTCAACAAAAGTGTTCTTTGGGTTTCTCCACAGAAATAGAAGTATCATCAGATTCTTGATCGACGTGCACTCGTGAACATCTTCACTGCCTAATTCTATGGTTTTATGGAGTCTTCAAACTGTCTTGACATTATTCAAATACCTTCCGAGTAATACAAATGCAAGAGGTATTCACGAAAATAAAGAGAACAAATGGCTTCTTAACTAATATTGCCCCAGTAATAATGATAAAAAACACGAACGTCATGAACATACTTCTCCATTCCGGAGCAGTTACATGTTCTTCAAACTAAAATTGAAGAATGAAGCTGCACTAGATCTTCTTATGCTTTGAGAGTCGACTTTCCATACAGAGTTTGTTCTACTTCAAATTTTTCAGAAGAATCAGTATTTGTAATATTAACAAAGTGCTGCTATTGTGAATATTTCTTTAAAAGAACTTGACCGACGCCTTGCATTTCCAAAACAATTTTCCCAAAGATGGCCAGGCCCCTTTCGTCCTTATAATGTACAATGTCGCCAACTTCTTCGAAGAAAGACTCAACAATTAGCAGTGCATGCAATTCTCCGACCAATGCAATTATTCGTGGGAGAGATTGTTTTGTTCAGAGAGTGCCTACACTATTATGCCTGGCCATTGATGAGCAAAACAATGGCCGCCAATAGTACAATAGTTGAATAGTTTCCACACCAACATGACGTCAATTAATAGCCAGAGTTCTTTGACGTAATCGTTACCAATGACAACTCCGTCTGTGGTTTGTTTACATAAGGTGGCTCATCCAGGTTGGCTGACCTTGGCTTGCCCACTCAGCTGCCTCTCATATCCCATCATCACCTGGAAATAGTTTCACATTGTACGGTTCTATCGCTTGGTTTATGACTAACAAGTGTTACTCTGCCGGGGGTACTATGGAATTGCAACAAGCCCAACAACACATTCTGCTTGCAATAGCAAAGATGACCAATTGTACCTCACCTCCTCTTAACAAGCTGTGCCCGCATACTACACCGGCACTGAACTTGCAAAGCTGACATGAACAAACATGTCCAAAATCTCTCTCAAATCAAAAGCAGGTCTCTAAAATCCCTACGAGAAGGAAACATCGAGCATCTCTTCCGCGCTCATTTTCAGCTGTTCCGGTGCAACTTTGGATTCGTAACAAATGTGCAATGGATCCTTCCATTTACGTTGTTTCTGCACATCCGCACACTTTCGCTCCTCCTGTCTTTAGAAATACCTTGTTCCGGAGTGCGCTCTTCAACCGTACTGGCGAATTTCCAGTCAATGGAATTTTGTAAGCGGACGGAAATTCTTTTGTTGACAAGAGAAAATGTCACTCTGTAATCAAATAGAAATTTAGGGTTGAATGGCTTTTTATTGTGTAAAATTCCGCCCGCGTGGAAAATTCCACTGACTGGAAACTGGCCTTAACAGCTCGTTCAATGCTTCGAGGAAGCAAGTTGACATTCAGTTAGAGCTGGTCGAGCTTTCTGTGCTTTGAATTCAAAGTTTGCCCCAAACCAGGACTGGGGGCAATCTATTGTTTCCTTGTTTAAAAGGGACAATAGACCTATTGTTTGACAAGCTAAAACAATAGGTCTAAAGAAGGAACTAGGGGGGAAATTGCCCACCCAGCTAGTATGTTAAAAAATGTCCTGCTCGATCTCACTTAGCCAGGTCTCACTTGAAAGAATTGCGTGACATGGACATGAAACACGTGACNGGCGCTCTTCAACCGTACTGGCGAATTTCCAGTAAATGGAATTTTGTAAGCGGACGGAAATTCTTTTGTTGACAAGAGAAAATGTCACTCTGTAATCAAATAGAAATTTAGGGTTGAATGGCTTTTTATTGTGTAAAATTCCGCCCGCGTGGAAAATTCCACTGACTGGAAACTGGCCTTAACAGCTCGTTCAATGCTTCGAGGAAGCAAGTTGACATTCAGTTAGAGCTGGTCGAGCTTTCTGTGCTTTGAATTCAAAGTTTGCCCCAAACCAGGACTGGGGGCAATCTATTGTTTCCTTGTTTAAAAGGGACAATAGACCTATTGTTTGACAAGCTAAAACAATAGGTCTAAAGAAGGAACTAGGGGGGAAATTGCCCACCCAGCTAGTATGTTAAAAAATGTCCTGCTCGATCTCACTTAGCCAGGTCTCACTTGAAAGAATTGCGTGACATGGACATGAAACACGTGACAGAGACATGTTGCTAAAGACCTAAAACTGCTCCCTGCAGTGAGTCCCTGCATCGCCTTGCTTAAATTATCCCGCCCATGCAAACGGGCACTGAGAACAAGGCAATGCATCTGCGTCATTCGTTACAAATTTGGTATGTGAGTCAGGCCACTCCACAGGTGGAATGTGTATATTATTTTCAGTCAGCATCTTTAAAAGGTGGGTGTAAAATTCTATTACAAAATTACAGTATTTGTATTGAAAGGCTAGAAAGGAACTCAGACTACTTTCTGTAGATCTGCCGCGAAAATCTGTCGATATCATGACTTTTTCAAAATGGCTGCATTTTAACTGACATGTCAATCAAAGGAAATGAATGATCAACAGCCAAAACAGAGCGATTAGTGGTTGCAAACAACAGGATTTCTACGGTCAATAAATCAAGCTACAACGTTAAGTGCGTAAGATGCTCTGAAACTTGGGAAGCCAACTCACTCGAGTGACTTGCGAAAAGAGACTATGTATACAGCTTGACATAAGCAAACGAAATTATACCTATGTGATACAAAAGATGAGCATTTCTGATTTATAGATACACGCGATTGTAAACAACAGGATATCTACGGCCAATACATCAAGCTACGACTGTAAGTGTGTAAGATGCTCTGAAACTTGGGTAGCCAACTAACTCGAGTGACCTGCGAAAAGGGACTATGTATAAAGCTTGACATAAGCCAATGAAATTATATCTATGTGATACAATAGATGAGCATTTCTAATTTATAGATACACGCGGTTGTAAACAACAGGATTTCTACGGCCAATAAATCAAGCTACAACTTTAAGTGCGTAAGATGCTCTGAAACTTGGGTAGCCAACTCACTTGAATGACTTGCGAAAAGGAACTATGTATAAAGCTTGACATAAGCCATCGAAATTATATCTATTTGATACAAAAGATGAACATGTCTGATTTATAGTTACACGCAAATCTTCATCATGAATGTCAATCATCATGAAAGACCTCTTATTCAGCTATGTACAGATATGTCAATCACAAGGAAAGGATAATTAACAGGCTAATACAGAGCGATTCATGGATGTAAACAATATTACGGCCACTGAATCAAGCTACAACTGTAAATAAACCAAGCTGCATAAGATACTCTGAAACAAGGGTGGCTAGCTCATACAAGGTGCTTGCGAAAAGGAATTATGCATTATTGCTTTGTACTGACACGTCAATCAAATTGAATGAATAATTTTTAAAAGCCAATACCAATCGATTAGTGGTTGCAAACAATAGGATATCTATGGTCTGTCTGTTAATCTAAAAGCATAAACAAACCAAGCCAAAAAAGATGCTCTGAAATTTGGGTGGCAAGCTCACACAAGGTATTTGCGAAAAGGAACTATGCATCATTACTTTGTACTGACATGTCAATCAAATTGAATGAATAATTAACACGCAAAACAAAGCGATTAGTGGTTGTAAACAATAGGATATCTACGACCTCTAACTCAAGCTACAACTGTACGTAAACCAAGCTGCTCTGAAACATGGGTAGCTAACTCAAATAAGGTACTTGCAAAAAGGAATTATGTATAATTGCTTTGTACTGACATGTCAATCAAAGGAATTAATGATTAACACACCAATACAAAGCGATTAGTGGCTATAAACAATAGGATCTCTAAGGCCTCCAAATCCAGCTACAACTGTACGTAAACCAAGCTGCTCGAAAACTTGGGTAGCTAACTCAAACGAGGTACTTGCAAAAAGGAATTATGTATAATTGCTTTGCACTGACATGTCAATCAAAGGAATTAATGATTAACACACCAATACAAAGCGATTAGTGGCTATAAACAATAGGATCTCTACGACCTCTAAATCAAGTTACAACTGTAAGTAAACCAAGCTGCTCGGAAACTTGGGTAGCTAACTCAAACAAGGTACTTGCAAAAAGGAATTATGTATAATTGCTTTGTACTGTAGCTTCGACCCAAGTGCGATCCAACAAAAACCCAGCAAATATTAAGTATAAAATTCAGCGAAAGCGTGTTACATACTTCCATATATACAGTTGCGTTGAATAGTAATAGCATGTTTCTCTACCAAATCTCATCTAAAAAGACCAAACGACAAGTCTTCCCTCAAACCCAGAGTAACCTGGCCTAATTCTGATTAGCACTGCACAACCAGGAACAACTGTATCTCAACTCTTTCACTCAAAAACTGCCCGGTCCAATACATGTCACGTGATAATACTAACATACTGTCCAATCAAATGCTTAGTTAGTAACGTAATATAAGGCCTAATACTTTAGGCAAACATACCCCTAAAAACACAACAGTCGTAATAATGCATAGAATCCAGCGAGGAGGTCTCGTCTATGTCCAATCTATGTACATCAAAGCAAGAGTAGAGCAACAACAAGTGTTCCGTATCTTCAATTGATATATTCCAATCAAATTGATTTAATAGGAATTGCAAAATTACCTTGCAACTGCTTGTAGCAATTCTCACTTTTAAAAGCTACCTAGTATTCAAGCATCCTCTCAAACTGCAAAAGTTCACCACTCAGTTTGTTCACCTATGTCTGTAATTAAGTTCTTTTATTATATGGGACTCAACATTTCATATTAACTCGAGAAAAAGAATGGCTTTTTCTTGAAGAAATTTACGATTTTGCACAATGAAATAGCTCAAAAGTAGGTATTTCAAGCAAGAATCTCGTGGTTTTTCCAAGGGGATAAAATAAAGATAATTCCAGAAACTAATTCGATCTTTGATACAAAAGTGAGAAAAAATATATCTTTATGATTAGTAACATTGTTTTCTTGTTTAATCTTATGTAGCATTTATGTAGAATTGTATGTAGTTAAGCTTTTTTTAAATAATGCCATGGGGTAGTGATATTGTATCGTCCTTGCAGTATTGTCAAGTACTTTGTAGGAATATACGGCATAAAAAACATCGTACATTTTTGGTGATATTCAAAAAATGTCCACTCCTATTGGGTCACCCGGTAAAAACAGAGCGGCCAGTTTGAAGAAGCTAAACTATCAACAGGCAAGAAGATTTCAGCAAACATGTTGATAATCACGGTTCTTACTTGCGGGTACCTAATGTATAAAAGGTTACACAAATAACCTGCAATATCACTAAATGTTTACTTGAAAGGACCGTTCACACGTTTGTGTTTAACAATAAGAATTATATCTTGATGCCAACACCTGTGTAGATAATCAGTATTGTCAAGAATTCCGTTCTTAATTCATTATTCATATTCTCATACAATTCTCTAACAAATTTATATCCTATCTGCTGTAATGTAAAGGTGTTGTGGCGCAGTGGTGTAATCCTCTGACCTCTGACAAAGAGATCAATAGAACACATAAACGTGCACTAAGGGTGCTCCATAAGGATTATGATGCATCGTTTGAGATGTGTCTAAGGAGAGAGGCAGATACAACAATCCACGTCAAAAATCTCCAAAAACTAATGTTAGAGGTATTAAAAACTCGTTGAATCTATCATACCTTTGGGATTTGTTCAGTACTAAGCAAGTGGAACACAACCTTAGGATCAAAAATTTGGTAAAATTGCCTCAAATAAAAACAAACACTTTTGGACTACACTATGTAACCTTCAGAGGCAGCATCCTTNTGTGGCGCAGTGGTGTAATCCTCTGACATCTGACAAAGAGATCAATAGAACACATAAACGTGCACTAAGGGTGCTCCATAAGGATTATGATGCATCGTTTGAGATGTGTCTAAGGAGAGAGGCAGATACAACAATCCGCGTCAAAAATCTCCAAAAACTAATGTTAGAGGTATTCAAAACTCTAAATTCGTTGAATCCATCATACCTTTGGGATTTTTTCAGTACTAAGCAAGTGGAACACAACCTTAGGATCAAAAATTTGGTAAAATTGCCTCAAATAAAAACAAACACTTTTGGACTACACTCTGTAACCTTCAGAGGCAGCATCCTTTGGAATGCACTAAGTGACAATATTAAAACATGTGAAAATGTGGCAGCTTTCAAAAGGAAAATAAAAACATGGAAGGGGGCACACTGCAGCTGTAAACTATGTTGTAAATAGGATATTGTATTATACTTTATATTATGTAATCATTTTTAGTTGTAGTTGGTTTAAATTAGTTGATGTATATATTATGCTGATAACTATTTGTAAATAACCAACTTTAGAGAATGATAAATGAACATTGCCGCCAGAACAGTCAGGTGGACCGGGCTCGATCCCAGGTAGAGCCCCATCACTTCAGCGTCATGACAAGGGGTCGCGGACTCGATTCGGCATATTCTATTTCTGCAATCCCAGCGATTAGCGCTAAAAAACGCAACTTCACCTTCACCTACTTCCTGACACATTTCAATAAAATAAACGCAAAGCACAAAAGGGCATTATGACATGCATGTAAACAAAGTTTGATACAAGCAACACAGTTCTAGCTTTCAAAATTTACTGGAATAGGATGGCTCAGTAACCATTGATCACAGCGAACAAAGTTTGATACAAGCAACACAGTTCTAGCTTGAAAATTTACTGGAATAGGATGGCTCAATAACCATTGATCACAGTGAACAAAGTTTGATACAAGCAACACAGTTCTAGCTTGCAAAATTTACTGGAATAGGATGGCTCAATAACCATTGATCACAGTGAACAAAGTTTGATACAAGCAACACAGTTCTAGCTTTCAAAATTTACTGGAATAGGATGGCTCAATAACCATTGATCACAGTGAGCCACAGTCTCCGTAATTCCTGCCTTCGTAGAACTTCTACGCAAAGGAACAACCTTCCTGGTGGGGTGGGGTTTATTGAGCGTACGGGTATTTGCACCTCATAACTCGTATAAGTGGATTTGAAAATCCAATATTATCTAAACCATCTAAACAAGGGTCATTTAGTGACAAAATAGCTTTAAACATGGAATTGGCAACACATCGGCAAAAAGGGGTAAGTTAACAAACATCGTTTGCAATGAACAAATTACACATACAAATACAAAGATATATTGCGAAGGAAATGTCCATGGTATTCAAAACGATGTCACAAGTGCTTTTGCCAAATATCTGCTGTAAATTCAGTAGAAAGGGCGTTGCCTACGTTTTCCGACAACAGCTTTTTAAGGGGGTGGCCATGCAAAATTTCTTGGGAACCTCCTCACGTCCAGCGTGCTAGCTGTGCCGCTGGCTTGCAGTTTGTGAAACACAACAAAAACGAATTCAACTCTAGGAACCATTCACAAATAGAAATTATCGGTTGGTACAGTCATACACAAACGCAAAGCCAGCTGCAAAAGTTGCTCTGACAAGGTGGCTAGTTCACTTATTCTGCATGCCAGAAAGTGCAGACATGAGTGTATGTTAAAAGAATAAGTATATATCTTGACTGAGAAGCTGAGCGGTAATTAGGAGAACTGAATCGCCTCCCAATCGACTTCTGCACCCCAAACAAGTATAAAAAGCCCGATGCTCGGGTTTAGATATACCCTTCTTCTTTCGATATATGCTCATCTTGTTTGCTCTTAAAACCATTCATGGCATGCACAACAAGCGAGCTAGCTACCTGGTTTTTGGGGCAACTTTTGCGGCTTGATTTGTGTTTGGTGATGACTTGATCGAACGGGCATCATAATCTGTTTGTCTGCGATCGCTAATCCTTTTGTAGTTGAGTGTCAATCAAAAGTAGTGGAGTCCATTGTCACATTATGCGTCCCTGTTAATCTGTATTGGATTGAACAGCACGTATCAGATTGATTTTGTGCAAATCCGGAAAATTGATTGTTGAACAATTTCTAATTTATCAGAGAAATAACACAGGGTGTCCAAAAAACTGCATACAAGTTTGAAAAATTCAATTGACCAATGATCTTGCGTTGTCTTTTCGGTTGTCCTTGTGACCAATTAGATTTCATTATTTCAGGAAATTTTCGGTGAATCCTTTGATGTGGAAAGCTAACCGGAGATTTCACCTCCAAACACATTTTTAAAATTCGCTTAAAAATGGAAAATGGCCTTAATCCAGCTGTTGAGGTGCTGATACTTCAAAACTTCCTGATTGTGCAAGATCTAAATTTGTAAGTAACGCTAATCTACGTTTGGCAAAGAAGTTTTACCGCGTTTAATAAACATGGCAGAATTTTCAATATGCAGTAGGTTTCCAACGGAGTAGAGTTTCACAACGAGTTGCAGCTGCCCCTAGCATCCCTGTGCAGGTCAAAGATTCTATTATACGTACTTTTAAGAAATTCTTAACTCTCCGATCACCAAAAGTTTTAAAAAATAAGAAATTTAGGCATTATATTTGCTATGAAATGTTTGGGAAAGCGAAGGACAGTGTGCAGAAAACTGTCAAACCTTCCTCCGGGCCTCCGGTGGGCAATTTCGTTAGTGGAGCGTTCCTCGTTTTATGAGTCAAAATAACAAATTCTTCGAGCTCCTTGCCTGTTAACGGGCCTTTTTTTCAAACAAAATTTTTTTGGGAAGGAAGGAAAGAAAAGATAATCTCTTCCTTCTTTTTTATCTTTTACTTTTTCAGTTTTCTTTTTGTTTTTTGCCTGATCTCAGGCTATCGAGCTCCTTGCGTAATTCATAACCCTGAAAATTATAAACCATTTGCTGCCGCTAGATTTACCCAACATTCTCCCAGGTTTAGTATGAGAATTATTAAACCTTTCTTGAATATGACATAAACCAGCAAAACCTTACTGTGGCTCACTCACAGCCATGACTTTTTCTGGACTATTGCAAAGGAGCTTCCTCACCGACTACCAACAAGGAGAATTTCACCCTCAAGAAGACCTCAAGAAACTTTCAGTAAAAGAGGATTTATCCAGGATTTATGAAGAACAGACAAAATCGTCTTAGTTTTGTTTACACCTACTTTAAGTGAAGTAATCAGTCTCTTGACAAATGTCTTTGATTTCTTTAACATATTTTTTGCATTAAAAACTTGTGCCATGAATGCAGAGAAAAAGCTCAATAAAATATTGAAACTTCGCAAGGGTATGGTCACATGACTTGAAATGGGTAAAACAAACTTTAGCCGTTTTTGTCAATTGCTAAAAAGAGAAACAAGGACAGATTTTGTTACACAATAGCATTAGCTGCTTTTGTTGACACCTGAATTCAAAGCAATTCACAATTTCAGCAATTTCAGACAAAAGAAATTCTCTCAACCAGAAATTCAACAGGAACAAAGCCGTAAAAGCTCTCTGAAACCCAGGTAGCAAGCGCGGTCGTTGTGCATTCTAGAAATTGTTTCTAAGACCTAACGTGAGCATATATCGAAAGAAGGAGGATGTATCTACACATCTGCTTCGGGGATCTAATTTGTTTGGTTCAAAAGCCGACTGAGAGGCGATTCAATTCTAATATTTTTTGGGTGTCATTAAAACACTTACTGCTCAGCTCCTGAACCAAAGAAATAAAATGCCTGCGGTAGATGTTTAGATATATCCTTCTTCTTTCGACATATGCTCATGTTTACTCTTAAAAAAAATTTCTGGAATGCACAACGAGCGAGCTAGCTACCTGGGTTTCGGGGCAACATTTGCGGCTTCGCTTGTTTTGAATTGCTGGTTGAGAGAACTTACATTGTCTGCAATCGCGAATCGCTTTGAATTCAGGTGTCAACAAAAGCAACTGATGCTTTTGTGATACAAAGTCTGTCCTTGTTGAAAAGAGACAGACAGACAAACAAACAGACATAATCAACTGCAAAGATTTTGAGTAAGAACATTATGTTGCTTCGCAGCTATAAATCTTTATGAGAATCAATAGCTGGTTACTTATTCAAAAGTCGTATTCCCCTTGTAGAAAATAACACCAAGCTAAACCGTGCAAAATTGTTTGTACCTTGTCATCACCAACAGTAAAAGCCGGCGATGAAAATTGCAAGCAAATGACACATTCCCGTGTTAAAAACATAATATTTGATGCTTAGCACCATTTGATGCTCGAAAGCTGTCAGCCAGATTGTTTTCCAGAAGATTGGTTCACACCTTTTGAACAATGAATTACGATGGCGCATAACCACTAACCCTTTCCCACACCAATAACTATAGGGAGTTTATTGTTGAAATTAGTTTTATTCATTTTTTATTTGGTTTGTTGCTGTATTTCTGTCACTATATACTTAGCTTAGTCCTTTCGTTGCTGTTATAACTCGCCTCTTTTATTTTAAAGTATAACGACGCTCCTGTAAAGTGTAGCCTGCGTGCAGACTCTACAGATTTCTTTTCAGAGAGGTTCTTCTCCAGTAGAGTCTGCGCAACAGCGACCAAATCCTTGTTCGTGGTCACGTGCGGTTCCAAGGATTGATGAACTAACTCATTGAACTTGATTCAATAGAGCTGCCTTTGAATTTGATTCAATAGAGCTGCCTATGACAAAACACCCACACACATCAATCACAAAAGGTTTTCTATGGCTAGCTTTGTTCATGCATATACGCCAATTGAATATCAGCAGACTCGAACAAAGATACAGACGCTCCATTAAACAAAGGGAATTTGCTTCAGCCAACTAGAAAGGTTCCTCGTTTCTCGTGAACTGAAAACAAGGATTTGGTCGCTGTTGCGCAGACTCTACTGGAGGAGAACCTCTCTGAAATGAAAAGAAATCAGTAGAGTCTGCATGCAGGCTAGTAAAGTGTAGCAAGTTGTCATCATGAAATTGAATTGAATTAAATTAAATTATACCGGGTGAAACGAACAATGCTTAGACCTTTAAAAGCATGTAGCTCTCAAACAAACTATCAGATTCCTACAAATTGACACTATTTGTGTCGCTAACACATCAACTGTGATAGGAAAATTTAGTTTGGTAAAATCGGTCGCATCGCTCTGAAATTAAAAGCGATTTTATATAAATTCTTCATACCAATGTCCTTCAAAACACGCCTAAAGGCGTTGATACAATTAGTTAGCAATTTAGCCCCACAGCGATCTTAATCAAATTCACTCAAGAGATTACCAGGAATAAATAACAAGGGCAGATTTTGTAATTCAATAGCAATGCGTTTGACTGACACCTGAATTCAAAGCGATTAGCGACTGCAGACAAAGGAGATTCTCTCAACCAGTAATTCAAAACGAACAAAGCCGCAAAAGTTTCCCGGAAACTTGTAAGGCAAACTCTCGCCTTGTGCAAGCGAAAGATGGTTTTTAAGAGAAGTTATGTGCTTATAACGAAAGAAGAAGGGTAAATCTAAAGATCTGCCAGGCGGATTTTGTTTATTTGATTCAGGAGCCGAGCAGAAGGCATTGTAATTCTCGTGTATTTAGGGCTTAAATGAAACGATTGCAAAACAGCTCCTTGAGTCGGCAATCTGAGTGAAATTGAAAACGACAAGCACATGATAGTATCTACACTGTTTCGTAAGGTCAAAATAATTTTGTTTCTAAACCGATGTTTCAGTAATTAAAACTAAGTTAACACAACGAAATCACCGCACAAAAGAAAATTGAAAACTCTAATCTAGCAGAAATTCAAGATATAGTTCCCACATTTTGTATATTCTATCAGCGTATCTTGCAAGAAAACAAGCATTTACAATTACTGCTTTGATCGAATTGTACAATGAGGTCGCTGGCTCCGGCCACGAAATTCAAATCTCCAACAATTGCGGCACCAAATTCAGTTTATATATCAATGAACGTTGGGAACTGATTTACAAGAGTATTCAGACATGCAGTAAAAGCCTGCAGATAACAACGTAAATTTATGTGCTTAGCCAACCCGATAAAATTCTTAGTGAAAATCCATAGAATGCTACATCGATATAGTTACATGTGAAGTTCAATATTATCGAAGATAACCAAAAATAAAACTATGCAGATCTGTCTCGACAAATTGAACATGCAACTCTCAAAGGATAACTAAAAATAAAACTATGTATAAAACTGCCTTTGCAATTTACGCTTTACTGAAATTTACATTAAAAATTCGAATTTGAATGAAAGTAAAATAATTCACTTGCACTTTGCAAAGGTGATTAAGATAAANGCAAGAGTATTCAGACATGCAGTAAAAGCCTGCAGATAACAACGTAAATTTATGTGCTTAGCCGACCCGATAAAATTCTTAGTGAAAATGAAATGCATAGAATGCTCTATCAATATAGTTACAGGTGAAGTTCAATATTTTCGAAGATAACTAAAAAACTATACAGATCTTTATTACCTGACTGACGTTTAAAAAACGAGGCAATACAGGAATCCCGCCAATCTCATTGGCTAATCGCACATTTCCCACGGTTTTCCCGTAGCCTTGTATAATACGATACAAGGACGCGTTTTTGTCACCACAGCAACTGATTTAGGCCTGTGAGGTTTACGATAAACTTAAGGAACATAATAGTAACAAAATGTGTTTGACTAAATGATATGAGTCAAAATTAGAAGCTAACAGGTAATAAAACTCGTACTAACCGGTTTTGTAGTTGTACAGGAAAATATAAAGCCCTCGGTCTTATTGCACAGACCTCGCAAGCTCGGTCTGTACTTTTAAGACCTCGGGCTTTATATGTTCCTGTACAACACAAAACTGGTTAGTATGCGCATAGTCTCGACAATTGTACATGCAACTCTCAAAGGACAGCTAAAAAAAACTATGTATAAAGCTGCCTTTGCTATTTGCGCTTTAATGAAACTTACATTAAAAATTCGAATTTAAATAAAAGTAAAATAATTCACGTGCACTTTTCAAAGTTAATTAAGATAAAACTATCTTAGCGACCTCCACAAATTAATTCCAAAGTTTTCAAAGATACCTAAAACAACAACAGCGTCTCGCTGCCTCGCTATGACTCAACATACAGTTTGGAAACAGAACTGATTACAACAACGTTTAGCCACCTCGACAAATTTGGCATGCATGGCTGCAAGCAACCTCAACAACTCATGCACGTAAATTTGGCGAAAACTGAAATAAAATCACGTACATCGATCTTGACAACTTCCTCGTACAATGTCGGCATCGAACGATACATTTTGCAAGACAATTAAAATCAAACTGTGTTTTGTTGCCTCAAAAAACTGAAGCGATTTTCAAACATAGCTGAAAAACAAAACCATGTATAGCTAACTGCATCGAGCTCTTAAAAGTGCAATTTGCTGAAGCAACCAAATTATAGATATCTCATTGGCAGAAGAAGGCAATATTTCATCAGAGCACTACATTCCATTTTCCTTCTAAGTACGAGGATTTTACCAAAATTGTGCACTCATCAGAGACCACTATTCGCACAGGACGAGCAGTTTTTATACAAAGACGACCAAAAATAAATTACCTCAAAGTTACACGAAAATGATAAGTCTTCAGAGCACAGTTGCTATTATTCTCTGGCAATTCTTTCAAACCTGCTCACTAATGAATTCGTTATTTGCACACAAGAAAAAGGGTGAGCCATTAACATAGAATTTGCACAAAAATGACCAAAAACAAAACTATGTATAGTTACCTTAAGGGCACAGGAAAGCGATATTTCTTCAAAACACTGCTTGACATTTATTTGACAATTCTATCAAATTTGCTCACTTATCAATTCGTTATTTGCACACCAGAAGCAGAATGAGTAATTAACATAGAATTAGCACAAAAATGACCAAAAACAAAACTATGTATATTTTCCTTAAGGGCAGAGGAAAGCGATATTTCTTAAAAACACTGCTTGCCATATTTTTGACAATTCTATCAAATCTGCTCACTCATTAAGCCGTTATTTGCACACAAGAAGCAGGGTGAGAAATTAACAAAGAAGTAGCACAAAAATTACCAAAAACAAATACTATGTATAATTACCTCACGGGCAGAGGAAAACGCTGCTTGACATTTATTTGACAATTCTATCAAATTTGCTCACTTATCAATTCGTTATTTGCACACCAGAAGCAGAATGAGCAATTAACATAGAATTGGCACAAAAATGACCAAAAACAAAACTATGTATATTTACCTTAAGGGCACAGGAAAGCGATATTTCTTCAAAACACTGCTTGACATTTATTTGACAATTCTATCAAATTTGCTCACTTATAAATTCGTTATTTGCACACCAGAAGCAGAATGAGTAATTAACATAGAATTAGCACAAAAATGACCAAAAACAAAACTATGTATATTTTCCTTAAGGGCAGAGGAAAGCGATATTTCTTAAAAACACTGCTTGCCATATTTTTGACAATTCTATCAAATCTGCTCACTCATTAAGCCGTTATTTGCACACAAGAAGCAGGGTGAGAAATTAACAAAGAAGTAGCACAAAAATTACCAAAAACAAATACTATGTATAATTACCTCACGGGCAGAGGAAAACGCTGCTTGACATTTATTTGACAATTCTATCAAATTTGCTCACTTATCAATTCGTTATTTGCACACCAGAAGCAGAATGAGCAATTAACATAGAATTGGCACAAAAATGACCAAAAACAAAACTATGTATATTTACCTTAAGGGCACAGGAAAGCGATATTTCTTCAAAACACTGCTTGACATTTATTTGACAATTCTATCAAATTTGCTCACTTATCAATTCGTTATTTGCACACCAGAAGCAGAATGAGCAATTAACATAGAATTGGCACAAAAATGACCAAAAACAAACCTATGAATAATTACCTCAAGGGCAGAAGAAAGCAATATTTTTCAAAACATTGCTTGCCATTTTTCTATGACAATTCATCTAAATCTGCTAACTCGTCAATTCGTTATTTGCACACCAGAAGCAGAATGAGCAATTAACATAGAAGTAGCACAAAAATGACCAAAACAAAAACTATGCATAATTACCTCAAGGGCAGAGGAAAGCGATATTTCTTCAAAACACTGCTTGCCATTTTCCACAAAATCTACTCACACGAAGCTGTTATCTGTACACGGCAAGCAGGTCACAACTAGCTTAAACGCTTAATCAAATCACAACCCTTATACCGCTGCTGTCGTCTTTGAATTATTCAAGACTTCCACGCAAATGTGCAATTTACAGTTCTTCCTCAGTGCGAAGATCGGCCTCTCACATTGCATAAGAACTGCTAAAGAACTGTTGTGGGCACACTTTCCTTACGCAAAATATGCCTTTGTTCCTACATAACACTATTTTGCAACATAATTTCAATACACGTTAAACACATATCAAACAAGGTCTTGCGTAACGCCCAATCTGGTTGTAGACTCACTACCCTCATCGCTCAACAGCAATTCAACTCAATCAGGCAAATGTAAGCAACTATCAAATTTGGACTTATTAAAGTAAATCAACGGAGAGACAGCGATCTAAAGTATGTTTCAAATCAGATGTCACATGAAAACGTCCGCGAATAAAAGTATTTTAAGTTTTTTGCATGAATAATTTTGCGTTATCGCAAATCTGACGTCATATCTAATTTGAGACTTTGATCTGAACTTGGAACAAAGCAAGGACACGCGTCACTTATCTTCTTATTGTTTTCATCGATCGAGAACATGTTTTTTATGTTAGATTAAAAATTTACATCACATGATACTTAAAACACTGATATGACATAAACAAAACCTTAATTCAGTTCCTATCAAAGTATCTACATTTCAATATATTTCATTTTATTTCCTTGTTTATCTTTTGCAGTACACGCAGCAAGAAGAATTGTTTGATGACTTTTAACACCACCTACAAAATACTCTACAGTACTACAAAGACTTGTAAATATATGTAAATGCTTGTAAATATAATAACATCCTGTAGATTTGTCCATTTATGTCCACATACTGTAGTTCTGATATTTTAGCTTATGTATTTACGTATTAATTTCCTTAGTTATTTCCTTTTTCTATTTTGCTGTTAGATTCGATTTAGATTAGTTGTATGTATATATGTATATATGTATGTAACAAACAAACAAACAAACAAACAAACAAGCAAACAAAGATGATACTACGAGGAGCAAAGCAAAATGGCATAAAATCATCATCAAATCTTGCAAATTTTATCCTCCTGGAAGGTTGAAATCCCCCGGAATAATCTTCTTATGCTTGTGGGGATGACAATTTCAGCCTCCCAAAAGGATAATACTTGCTAAAGTATGTATGAGTCATCGCTAAAAAGCAGAAATATTAAGAAAATTTGATCGTGAGATTTCATGCCGTTTTTGAAGGCTTCTTAAAGGTTCTCTAGAAATCCCTTACAATTTCAGAACGGACTGGCCAATTTTAGGCAAGTAAATTTTAAAGTGAATTTGAACATTTCAACCATTAAATAATATATTTGCCAATATGACTGCCTTGATATCTAAGGAGCCGTGGCCACGCCAATGGGATCATTTTATTGACTCACCCAATACAGGCTTGCAAATGTTTGACTTTGTTTGGCTATTCGATACAGTCAACGCTTTGCCTATGAATGATCATGAATCGATTGTAGTAAGTCTAATGTGGTCGTGCAGAAGAGATTGAAAACAACAATTCAACCTATGACATCTGTTTTGACGGTTTCCAAGGAGTACAGCGTGGAATCATACTGATAAGACAGGTGAAACTTTGTCATATCATTAAACTAAATGAAAGACACAAAGAGATGGTTTAATTAATTTTCAAAAAATATGTAACTACCAAGTTTGCAGTGACGTATATGAAAGGTAGCTTGTAGATTTGCTTTAAAATGTTTGAAATATAAAGAAACATAGGAAATTAATTTTCCAAAAATATGTAACTACCAAGTTTGCAGTGACGTATATGAAAGGTAGCTTGTAGATTTGCTTTAAAATGTTTGAAATATAAAGAAACATAGGTAATTAATTTTCCAAAAATATGTAACTACCAAGTTTGCAGTGACGTATATGAAAGGTAGCTTGTAGATTTGCTTTAAAATGTT
>REGL01000054.1:256184-272819 GCA_004194395.1 Aurelia aurita complex sp. Pacific
ACTGGTTGAGAGAATTTCCTTTGTCTACAATCGCTAATCGCTTTGAATTTAGGTGTCAATCAAACGTACATGTTGCTATTGTATTGCAAAATCTGCCCTTGTTGTTCTAACGTCATATTCACATGTTCTCACAATTTTTAATTGGTTGACAGTGTTGTTAACACTATCAACCCTTTAAAAATTCAAAAAATTGAAATGCAATGCCAAGACATTTTCTTTGAAAATTAACTGAATCTTGACATTGGTGGGAAACGACAGAAGAGCTATTTTTGCAACAACTATTTATTTCGCCTTGCCTCTGCCATAAATCAGCAACCACTGGTCAGATTGAATCAAACAAGGTCCCAAATTCAAAGTTGATGCCTGACCTATGCAACTGTGTAAAACCCAAGACAATGAAAGTTACAGCTCCTCCGTAGCAGCCACACAAACGGGGCACCATTGTTTTGGGATACCCTGTATAGTCTATATCTGCACATCACACACCACAAGCAAAGAAATTGTAGCAATTATCATGAGTTAGAGGGGTTAGAATTTCATCTTGTAGTGAAAGTTCATCCACACAAAGTCGAAAGTATTTCAGATCAATGACACTGGGAATCAGAATCAGAAACCCTGACCTGACAGCATATGCGTTGTTAAGAAAGGTGTTGCTGGTATGATTTTGATGGACTTATCAAAGGCAATTGATTGCATGCCACATGATTTACTTATTGCTAAATTAAATGCGTATGGTTTTGGTCTGCAGGGTCTCAGATTGATAGCAAATTACCTCTCAGATAGAAAGCAGAGAGTAAAGGTTGGCTCAACATATAGTGACTGGTTACAAACAAAAACTGGTATCCCCCAGGGCTCTGTGGTAGGGCCACTACTATTCAATATTTTTCTCAATGATTTCATCTACATATATTTTTAATAACCAACTTTAAAGAATGTTATAAATGATAATAATATGTTGGGCGGTGGGGACTCTGGGAAGGGGCTGTCGCTGTTGTTCTCTCATCCGGGGTTTCTGTTATTCAGCTTCTTGCGCCTGCCTATGCTGCCCTGAAATCCAATGTGAAACAGATTCCAGTACTCATCAGTAATAAATCGTATTTGTATCTTTTTGTAGTTGTTAATTTAATTTTCATCAATTTGCATGTCTTTATGTTAATGGCCATGGGGATAGTCATTGTCTTTTGCTACCTGTGGTATCGTCCCTGTAGTGTTCTATAGTCGTGTAGCAATTAGAAAGTATAGGAGGATGTAGATGTAACATGTATTGTAATATTTTAGATGAATATACAATAAAAACAAAAATAAAAAGTTAGATTTTACTAAGAAATAGGGTGAGTCAAACAGAGGTGGAAAATTACCGGAGCCTGGAAACATGGTTCCAAGAAATTTTCTTGCGTGTAAATATTCACAGAAAGTTTCAAACAAGAATGG
Organism: Aurelia aurita complex sp. Pacific; assembly: GCA_004194395.1. Classification (NCBI taxonomy): domain Eukaryota; kingdom Metazoa; phylum Cnidaria; class Scyphozoa; order Semaeostomeae; family Ulmaridae; genus Aurelia; species Aurelia aurita complex sp. Pacific. Next base: position 257,616 of record REGL01000054.1, read on the forward strand.
AAAATAAGCCTGACAATTAATCACTACGATGTGACATCACAATCGAACGAAAGAAGTTACTTATCAAGGAGAAGTTCTTGAAAATGTTGTGCAAGGTTAAAAGCTTGCATTTGCAAAAAGCATAACATATAAAAATATCCCATTTGAATCAAGGAGTGGCCGATTTCAGTCAGGTAAATATTGAGGTCCATTTGGACATGTCTGCTGTTAAACGTCATTTTTCCCAATATCATCATCTTAAATTCAGGGAACGGTGATTTTTCAAACAGGGATTCTCTTTATTGACTCACACGGTATCTATCACAAGTTTATTACCGATTGAACACATTGAACACTTTCTTAATCGCCCAATCACCCAGTACACCAAAAACAACTCACGGCAGTATGATTCTGCTAACGTTTATGGATTGATCCAAAATCAGCATTAAAGCAAAATACCAAATATATCAATGCAGAGAGCAGAAAAGCCTCGGTGTCGCAACACAAACATAGGCATTGAATATTTGCAAAAATTTCAACTTAATCCTGTAAAATGTTATTGCCCATTTCTTCAAATGAATTAGGTAACTTGCCATAATCTCAGAGAGAGTATGAATGAGATTACTCCAAAGCAATCACAAAGAGCCACCTCCAATTACGATGTCACCATCTTTAAAGGGGCTCCGTCGTCAAACAGTAAACAAATATCCGTAAACTCACACGTGTCGGGGATTATCCATTGTTCATCCATTGTTCTCTGCAGTTTGTTTGGTGGCTTCACACAAGCCACCAAAAAGTGACCGTTAAAAATCCACTTATATCCGAGCAATCGTAGAAGATATGAATGTTTGGTTTGTTCCTTAGTGAAGTACAAGGATTAATGCCCAAACAGCAACTTTCATTTTGAAAAAAATACGAAAATCCTGTGTGATATCACCTTTCAAAAAACTGCAAAAATCATCGTTTTGTTTACATTTTGACGACGGAGCCCCTTTAAACTTTTAAATTTAAAAAAAATTGGTGTTTGCTTTTAGCACCTGTCTAAGATGTCACCAAAACACAAACTCCTTATTTATGAGATTATCATGATTGTTTGTCAATATTTGTGAAACAATGTCAGTGCTCCACTGTGATATGGAGATTCTGCTCTCACATATTTTCACTGCATAATGTCCACTTTTACACAGGTGCAGCTAACATACAACAGCTAACATAGAGGCGTTAGGCTGCGTACAGCCTCAACAATCCTAAAGTGTTGAGGCTGCACGCAGGCTAACAGGCGTTGAACTTTCACAAAACTTTACAGTTGAATCTTCACAGGCGTTGCATCTTCATAGAACTTTAACAGCATTTTCGGTGTCACGAAAGTATTATTTTTTTGTACCGGGTGAGTCAGAAAAAAGAACCCCCGCTTGGAAGGCCACTGCTCCATGAATATCAAAGCAATTATAGTATTGAAAACGGTCTTGTTTTATTGCCAATATGTTCAATTAGGTTCAGTAATTTACCCGGCTTTAATCGGCCATTCCTTCCCGTCGATATGGGTGATTTTCTAAAGAAAGCCCCTTCCAAAAAACTGCAAAAACGAATGAAAACCATGAGCGTATTTTCCTTCCTAAAATTGATGACATTCAAATAAATTCATGTATTTTGTCCTCTTGGGATCCAGGGAGCCGTCACCTTTCAAACAGGGATTCATTTTTCTGACTCACCCGGTATTTCTGGTAGTTTTGAAGTTGTGCCATCATCAAATTGTTGAATCTTAACCCATAAAAGCTGCAGACTTTTGCTTGCTCGCTATATTGTCGTGCTTCATATGTATTGATTTTTGTGAATCGATCTCGGATCTATGGCGATTTTAATGTTTAACATTGACAGGCTTAGACATTTCCTCAAATACGTTCTTTCATGAAATATTAGAACGATGTAAGCCGCATTAACAATATTCTTTGCCGTCGAGCAAATGGTTGGGAAGAAGGTACCTGTAATCTAAGCACTTTGGGCACAAAGTCCCAATGACTAATGTGTCACAGGTGGAAAAAATGTGTGAAGCCGCGAAGCAGCTTCGCAGGAAGCTTGTTTGTCTGGAAGGAAGAACAGGGGAGGAACGACAGAAAGCGGAATAGAAGGCAAGAAAATAAAGGAAACGAGAAAGGGAGGAAAGAAGAAATGAAAGGAAAAAGGAATCACAGAAAAGGAGAAGGGTAAGAACAAAGGATGGAAAGAAGATAGGATGAAAACAAAGAATGAACATGTAAATAGTGAAGGAATGAATAAAGTCAGAAAATATCAAAAAGAAAGGAAAACGGAGTTTGGATTATGCTCTGTCCATTTAAAGTTGTATGGTCCACTTGTGTGTGGTAAGGGAAGCTATTAATTGTAATTCTAGACTATTCCAAGTGACTCTAAACAGCCTACGATACAGAAATGTGTGCTGTACAATAGTTCAACTGAAATCTGGCATGGAGAAAATTGATAAAGCAATGAAAGGAAGAATTTTAGTTTGATGTTGCTTCGCAAGAAGGCAAATGTTTTTTCCACCACTACTGGTAAGCGGTGCTGATGCATTGACATAAATTTATGAGGCCTGCACTGTAATTCTGAAAATGATGTTAATTTCATAAAAGCTCTCTTCTTAAGTATGTCAACTTATCTTTTGGTTTCCTTCAAAACAGTCATCTAAAAGAAACAGGCCATATCAATTTTGAATTGGTTAATTTCAAAGTGATGTGAAGATTCAACGACTGTATGTTAGCTGCACCTGTGTGAAAGTGGACATCATGCAAATACTACATCAGGAAAATATAATAAAAACAGAATCTCCAAATCACAGTGGAGCAGTGAATTTTTTTCATAAATATTGACAATCAATTTCATAAATAAACAGTTTGTGTTTTGGTAACATCTTAGACAGGTGCACTGAAAATTGTTTGTTAAAAGCAAACGCTAAAATTATTTTTGAATTTACAAATATGCTTATCAAATAAAACTTCATGAATTACCAAACAAACAGGTGCCACTGAAAACAGAAATTTAACTGTCACACAAAATCAAACAACAAATGAGCATAGCCATGACAGATCCTGAAACAACAAACCTTTCAACTTAAAAAAAACTCGAGAAAATATTTTGGTGGGTTCCAGCCATTAAGAAATAAAATATCCATACAATACAACAAAGCCAAGATTCTTTGTATGTCCCAAGTGAGTAAAAAATTTTGCACCTTTTGAAAAATTATAAAAACTAGATATGTTACGAATTATGAGAATTACTTTATGTGCATTTATTCCAAGGACAACATTAACTACAAACAAGTCTCGCAATGGGGGTCTTTGAAATAATGGAACTTTTAGAAGATACCTTATTTCAAACTATACTTCAAAATCACATGAAATGATTATGAAACTAACATTCTGCTACACCACTCCATAAATTGGTTTCTTCTCTTCCTTTGGAAAAAGCTTCATGCTCTGTAGGACGAGACACCAACTTTCATATCAAATCATCACCTACTATATATTGCTTTCTCACTATATAAAAATACTAAACTATTGCTAAACACTTTCAAGCTACATAATTATGATTGTTTCTTGCCCAGAAAAGCAAACTAAAAATATTTTATCACATTCACTTGGTCTTCAGTACAATAGCACAAAACGAAAACTAATTGGTGTGGCCAAGTGGTTAAGGTGCAATGTTTTGAATCTTGTGGGGCCTACTGTACCTGCATGGATTTGAATCCCATCATCAGAAATGCTAAACGCACCACAAACGAACCACAAAAACAGCTAACGCGTCTATCCATCCTTTCAAGGTCAGTAAATGAATACAAAAATAGGAAAACTTTTTGGGTGACAAACATTCAGACAAGGACTTGTCCAAACATTTATTTGTATGAAATATGGAGTTGTCCAAAAATTTGTCACACTGAAAATTTTGGTATCGTAGATATGCTCATGTGCAGTGTGAATTGAATGCCAACATGTAGGAACCAAGACAAGAATACTGAAATCAAATCTCCAGCACGTCACAAAAGATTATTCTAAATATGTAAATTTTTTTCAAAAAACACTGTTCCCAATTCAATATTATTGTCATTAGTCAGAACATCTGGTCAGAACATATATCAACTAAAGTAAATGTCCTCTTCATTGTCTGTCACGATTTACATTCTCTCAGTATTGCTGAATGTAAATCGAAAAGAATTCATATCAAAATGGTCAGAATTTATGATGCTATCAAAAACGACATAAAACAAGAAGACCCATTTGCAGATTTAAAGTGCCTATGAATACCAATTTAAAGGTCTATGTAAGCACATATACAAAAGAGTGATGGATACAAATCGAAACAAGTAACCAATACCAATAGAAACAATAAAACTAGTGATTTTTTTGCTATCAATTTTAGAAAATTTGATGTTAGAAGGGACTTTGGGACATGATAGGGCTCTTTCCAAAATTTAAGAAAGGTGGTTTGTTTCAATAAATCTAAACGTAATGTTATTTTGCATATTAAATGATTTAAAGACTAGTCGAAAGTTTGTCCAAAAATTTCTTTGTTCCAAAAACCAAAAATGTGTCACAAAATATTTTCGCCAAGGTTTATTGTCCCAAATTTTATCCGCTGAAAATTTTTGTACTTAATGTACTCAGAGGTAACTCTGAGGGCACAAGATGCACTGCTGCGTGCCGGTCATCTCTGAGAATCTGAGACTTTAGCAACAATCTTATGATAGCATTAAATGTGATGGGGGAAATTGCACCACTAAGCATAGGTTCCAAATCTTTAAAAAGGCTGGTGTAAAATTGAGCGACCTACTTCTTTGAACTGAATGAGTTCAAAGGAACTTTAGTTATTTCTCTATAATTCTACCGTTGGACTTTTCTTTAATAGTTTCAGAATTAGAGTTCATGAATTCAAGAAAACTTTTCAAAAAAAAACTTAAAACCATCGTAATTTCTAAACCGTTTGACGAAACATGAAGTAATTTCAAAGAGAACTATAGTTTATGGATGCCTACAATATGGTATCAAGCAAAAGTCTATCACTCATCTGGTTTATGATTTAGAAATTTGATGACGTCACATCCTAAAATGAGCTGAAATGTAAGATACGCTATAATTTTGAAAAATATTCAAAATTTCTGGAAAGTCCAACAGTAGAATTATAGATAAGTATCTAAAGTTTCTTTCAAGCCATTCAATCAGAAGAAATAGATCATTGAATTTTACACCCACCTTTTTACGCTGAGTTAAAGATTTGGAACCTATGCTGCACCACTATTTTACATGTGTGTAATGTGCTATTGGTGAAGAAGCACAGGTAAAATGGTAGTGCAATCCAGAACTATCGCATGTAATGCAATTGCACAATTACAGTAAACACCTGCGTATAAGAAATTAGTGGACTAAGGCTAAGATTAAGTGTTCTTATACACAGGAGTTTACTGTATTGGCCGGCCAGGTGGATTCCGTGGAAATAAAGGAAAACACGAAAAATAATTATTCTCTTATGAACAATAGCTTCCAAAGAATCAGTGTTCCGCGAAATTCACTTGGAAGTAAGGCCAAAGTCAATTCTGTAGAAAGACGATCCTGACTTGAGAGAAATAGAATATTAAACTGATCATTTTTTGTGACCTTATACAAAACTACCTGAGACAAATACATATCAAATTGCTTTAGCATCCTCCTTTACTGGTCTCTTCCAAAGCAGTCAAAATTGCTATATCTCGTAGCCACTATAAAATCAGCTAGAAATGCCTCACTCCTAATATTGCCTAAAGCTATACAATGCAGGGCTTTCAGTAAGGAGCGCAGTATAGTGCGTGAGCATGCAGGCGTGATTAATTGTGCGCCCAGTGATTATTTCCAAAAAAGAGAGTGATGTTCGATTCGGAATTCACACTGGAAAACTTCTGTTGAATTTTAGGTTTAAAACATACGTTGTACCCCCCATGCTGAATATAATGGGTCTGTTTCATCCAGCATGCCTCGCATGATGTGCTGTCTCTTGGTTGGATTTTGATGTTGACATTTTCATGGTTCATGAAGTAATTGGATAAATATTTGTCTCCCGCAGTTTCGCTAAGGTCACAAAAAATTATCAGTATATTGTCTTTCACACGAGTGAAAAGTAAATTATTCAGCGGAACCTAACATCCAAAGTGAATTCCAAGGAAAACTGAATCCGTGGAAGCAATTGTTTATAAGAAAACAATAGTTTCGCGTTTCCACAGAATTCACATGGCCCTTTGAACCAGCAATAATTGCACTGAAAAATCATTTTATTTTGCAGGACTTAGACCAAGGCTACTATTGAAATTGACAATGAACTGAACTGGTTCCAGTAATATGTTTTACCGAAGAGTGCAAAATGGAACGGTTGACGATCATTTTGATCCTAAGCAGCCCTAAGCCTATGTTTGTACAACACTCACTTTTTTATAAGAAACCACTTATAAGAAACCACTTTCGCCTAGTGTTACAAATTAGTGCCTGTTAGTGCAATTTAATTTTATGATTTATAAAACAAAAACAAATTTAATTTACTTCCTGTAGTTATATTCGATTTTGATTAGTTAACTTTGTATATATGTGTATATATTGTTAGCTATAGTAGTTAATCGAATCAAAATAAATTTACAAACAAGAAACGCTAGGCTCAATTTTTCAAAATTTAAGAAACAACCCTACCTGAATTTTAAAAAGCTAAGTAACTTTTTTAATTTGCAGCTTTAATTTTCCTATGGCACTCAAAAATGTTTTGAAACTGTACAGTTATAGCCGCTGTTTGGATATTATTTTTAGTGCAAATTATATTATTTACTCGTCTAAGTAATTTGGGTGTCCTTTAGACAAAACATAGTTAACTCTACACTCCCCACATCAAAAATATAAGAAACACGTAAGAAACTTCTGGTAGAAAAATGGCCCAAAAATTTAAGAAACTGCCTATCATCAGCCCGGTACCTTAGTTTCTTTTTAAAAAAACCAGTGTACTTTTCTCAACAAGACAACGTCAAAGCATCAACTAATTAATTCGCGTCAACTTTGTCACTTTGCTTTTGCTTAGCAATCAGCCTCACTGTTTTAATCAGGTTCAGATTACGCATCAAAACAAACGGACAAACAAGCTAACAAACAAACAAATGTGACCTGATACTTTGACCTGACCTGGTTGGCCTGGGCTAGCTATCCCGATTGCAAAACTATTTTTCTTTAGTCTTTATTAATGCTTGTGATGTGACCACTTCAGTTCTGCCTAAACCAGTAAACAAATCAACCACTTCTGCCGTGATGTTTGAATTGCACACGAGGGCTTATCGCCGTTATAATCTTGACAGGAAATCAAAAGAGGAAGGACGGGCAGCCGAAAAGAATGGATGATGCAAATACGAGAAGAAAATGGTCAGCATACTTTTCCCGCAAAACCGTTCATACAAAGGAGAGAGTCAAAATCAGTTACTCACTCATAAGAGAGGGTCTTTGCCAAACGTTTCTGCTTCTCTGTGTCTGATCTTTTATCCTCCATTTGTAACAATTATTTCATAGAAAATCTTCACACCACATTTTTCACACAACATTCGATTTTGGCCTAACTTAGGCCACTACTGAAACCGCGAATCTAAATAACATCCTTCAAGCAGATACATCTGTTTCCAGACCCCCTCCAAGGGCTTTTCGAAACAGAAAACAGAAAACAGAACAAATCATTCTCAACCAGTGATACATTACTACAATTTGGGCCAATCATATTGCATAAAAACGGCAACAGATAGTAGCGTGAAGGTCCTATGTAGGAGGGAGATATAGGCAAGGTAGTTTCCTGTTTATCCATCTTGCCCGGAAGGGGCGATAACTCGAAAAACTTGGGGGCACGACATTTCAAGGGCATCCTTTCCTAAAGCCAAAAAGCCACTCCTGTAGGGATACATCCCCGTGACTGAACAATTATAGTCATATATACTAATAAATCTTATACTAAGCCAAATGTTGGACAACGACTATGGTGCCATCTGACAGGCTGCAGTTTCTTACAAGTCAGTTTCTTAGTAGCGGGGTAATACTGTACTGCTAATGTACTCCAATCCAAAAATTTGCTGATTTTACCAGTAAGTAAAAATTTAAGGGTAATTTCTAAGCTTCTAACATAATTACCCAAAATTGATTTCTGGGATGAGCAGTGGGGTGCTATGGTGAGTTTTTTGCACAATGTGTCATCATAGAAGAAGGAACTGAGGACACTGGGGGCACGTGTCCTAAGATTTTGCAATACACGTTTTTTTTTTTATAAGAAACTTGGATCAGCACTTAGTACTAAAAGTTTCTTAATTTCGCATGAAAATTTCGGTGTTTTAGTAGTAAAAGTTTCTTAATTAGTTTCTTATTTTTTTGGGCCTAAAATTGCGGTATTGTTCGAAGTTGAGCCTTCTTCTCGAGAAAGGGCTTCCATTTTGCATTGACATTGTCATCAAAAAGAAGCCATGCACATCAAGGCAAAAATTTACCAATTTTGCAGTTAAAAGTCATGAAAGGACGAATGTACCTTTGTTAGAGAGACATAGAATAGGAGAGACATACAGAAATAAAGTTTTAGAGTTTCTTAACTGTTCTTGAACGTAGTACTAGAGTTTCTTAAATTTTTGGTCATCGTAGTACTAGTTTCTTATAAACCAGTTTCTTATAAAAAAAAAAACGTGTAAACTCTTTGCAAAATCCCTTTTCATTTTCAGGAAGTCCAGCCGTTATAAGAAATCAAACAGCCTGGTTTTACAAAATGAATTTCTTAGTGGCGGGGTAACGCTGTACTACGAAAACTAGTTACCCTCGATATAACCATTCTAAATAACTCTGCCCATTATCGCTGATCTTATGTCAGTAGTATCACCTGAACTGATGTCACTCTTAAGAGTAGGGTGTCACTGCAATTGTCTTTCATCTTCCTCTACTCGTTTTGCCAAAGTTGGGTTCCCATTCCATAAAATAAAACTAACTCCGAAGCAATCTAATCAGAGTGATGTGCAATGCCCACAGCCCAGCGTATTTCAATCTCCTTTCACAAATCTTGGTAGTAACTTTCAGTAGCCTGATAACCAGCCCATTATCTCTTTAGAATATTGGGCTGGTTATCAGGCTAAACTTTTAGTAGCTTACCGTGCAATTGCAAGTGTTGCAAAATTGCTAAAAGCGTACACATAGTCGCACATAGTTCCCAGTAATTGCTCAGATATTTTCAACGGTATCGAATAGATATATAAATTGAATGACCTGAGCTACAGTAAACACCCGTGACACCCGTGTATAAGAATCTACGATTTCGAAAGTCAGCCTGGGTTCTTGAACAATGAATACAATAGATTGGTTCTTATACAGGCCAAACGGGGCACAGTTTTAGGGCACGACCAGGGGGCAAAACCACAAATCTGAGGGCAAAGCAATAGGAAAATAACATATTTAGGCCATTTTCGAGAGGGCAGGAGGGGCAGTGGCCTACCGTTGCTGTTACTGTTACTGTCACTGTTACTGTTACTGTTACTGTTACTGTTACTGTTACTGTTACTGTTACTGTTACTGTTACCGCTACCGATACCATTACCATTACCATTACCTCCGACACCCTACACCTGGTGTCAAGCAAGCATATTAGATTAAGAGCAATTCTTTCAAACTGATTGATAAATTGACTTACAGTGATTTAACATTATTTGTAATTGCCCTTGCAACTCATTTGAGATAGCAGATAAGAATCTTCGAAATAGAGACTTTAGAAGTTAACATTTAATGTATTTATGAAATTGTCATTTAAATGAAAAAACAGAATTATTTTGCCAACTGATTTGAAATTTGACATTTTAACGGTATTACACTGTTGATAGTTAATGTCAGAATAATTGCAAAGCCCCCGCTTTAATCAACTGCTAGTGGATCTCTTTGGCACTGTAACAGAAGTGTCGGGTATTGATATCGCAAAGCTGGATTCAAAAACCTTGTGCAACTTGCTTCTTTACGGCAGTTCTAATATGAATATTATTGACAACAGGATAATTATTGATTATTGAAGCAACAATTGAATACATTGAAAAAACAAACAGGTTGAATTGACCGTGTGTGCTGGAGTGCTGCCTGTGTGAGGGGGGTGAGGTTTTTTTGTCCTTTCCCTTGGGGGGCACGTTAGTATCCATGGAACAATATGAAATCAATTTGAAATGACGCAATGATCTAGCAGCTCTCCCTCCTATCTTCCAGACAGTTCAGCACCAAAGCATCCAAATTTTCCCATAGTGCTTGACTTCCCTCGTCATTGAACCGTCCAGTAGCTATGTGATGGTACAGGGATGATAGAAGTCTACAATATAAAAGGTTAGACCCATAGCATGGTTTGGTGTGGAACTGCCAGTCTCCTTATTTGTGTGTTGTTTTCTTGTTTTGTTTTGTCCCTCGTATTGCTGTATTTTTTTCTTTTTGTTATATATTTATATCTTGAAGTTTTATTTGCAAATTGTAAGTACCGTTCTTGGTGTAGGCCAGATGACCTTGTGTCTTCTTACACCAAGATCGGTACAGTACTAATGTATTTAATTTAGTTTTAATTTATTATGAATAGAAAAAAAATTGCAAAGCAGAATAATTGCAAACTTATTTGACATTTGTCAACATTTTGTATGGCACCATTAATTGTTGCAATTAATTTGTAATAACTTATGTTTCATGTCTCCTCGAAAGCAGTTGGCAACACAACTTTAGAGGTTAAAATTCAACGCAAAATTGGTTGAAAATTGACAATGTATTGCTATCACACAATTAATAGTTACTGTTACAATTCATTTAAAATAACTTCTGTTTCATCTCCTCTCGAAAAAAGTTAGGAATAAAAGCTTTAACAGTTGACATTCAATGTCATCGAATGATGTTCTTCATCAAACTGTCATTTATTATGGAAAAGAATATTGCAAAATTAAATGCAAATTGACAATATAATGCAAAGACACAATTAATAGTTACTGTTACAATTCATTTAAAATAACTTATGTTTCATCTTCTCTCGAAAACAGTTATAAATGAAAGCTTTAACAGTTGACATTCAATGTCATCGAATGATGTTCTTCATCAAACTGTCATTTATAGAAAAGAATATTGCAAAATTAAATGCAAATTGACAATGTAATGCTAAGACACTATTGATAGTTACTGTTAAAATTAATTTAAAATAACTTATGTTTCATCTCCTCTCGAAAAAGTTAGGAATAAAAGCTTTAACAGTTGACATTCAATGTCATCGAATGATGTTCTTCATCAAACTGTCATTTATTATGGAAAAGAATATTGCAAAATTAAATGCAAATTGACAATATAATGCTAAGAGACAATTAATAGTTACTGTTACAATTCATTTGAAATAACTTATGTTTCATCTCCTCTCGAGAACAGTTATAAATGAAAGCTTTAACAGTTGACATTCAATGTCATCGAATGATGTTCTTCATCAAACTGTCATTTATTATGGAAAAGAATATTGCAAAATTAAATGCAAATTGACAATATGATGCTAAGAGACAATTAATAGTTACTGTTACAATTCATTTAAAATAACTTATATTTCATCTCCTCTCGAAAACAGTTAGAAATAAAAGCTTTAACAGTTGACATTCAATGTCATTGAATGATGTTCTGCATCAAACTGTCATTTATTATGGAAAAGAATATTGCAAAATTAAATGCAAATTGACAATATGATGCTAAGAGACAATTAATAGTTACTGTTCCAATTCATTTAAAATAACTTATGTTTCATCTCCTCTCGAAAAAAGTTAGGAATAAAAGCTTTAACAGTTGACATTCAATGTCATTGAATGATGTTCTGCATCAAACTGTCATTATTATGGAAAAGAATATTGTAAAATTAAATGCAAATTGACAATGTAATGCTAAGACGCAATTAATAGTTACTGTTCCAATTCATTTAAAATAACTTATGTTTCATCTCCTCTCGAAAAAAATTAGGAATAAAAGCTTTAACAGTTGACATTCAATGTCATTGAATGATGTTCTGCATCAAACTGTCATTTATTATGGAATGGAATATTGTAAAATTAAATGCAAATTGACAATATAATGCAAAGACACAATTAATAGTTACTGTTCCAATTCATTTAAAATAGCTTATGTTTCATCTCCTCTCGAAAACAGTTAGGAATAAAAGCTTTAACAGTTGGCATTCAATGTCATCGAATGATGTTCTTCGTCAAACTGTCATTTATTATGGAAAAGAATATTGTAAAATTAAATGCAAATTGACAATATAATGCAAAGACACTATTGACAGTTACTGTAGCTATTAATTTGTGAAACTTATGATTTATCTCTTCTGAGTAAAAGGTTGGTAACAGGACTTTAGAAGTTGACAATCAATATTTATTGTTGCAGTTTACTTTTATTTTAAATGTTGTCAACTTTTAAATAAGTTGCAAATATTCTGTTTTATTTAAAATGACAGTATGATGAAACATATTGAATGACAACTTTTAAAGTCTCTATTTCCCACTTTTTGAGAAGAGATGAAACACAATTGTTTTTACAAATGGATTGTAACAGCTACGATCTATTTGTGACAACTTATGTTTCATCTCTTCTCGAAAAAAGCCGATAATAGAGACTTAAGGAGTTGACATTAAATGTTTGCTGCCAAACCACCATTTCACATAACACTAAATAGTTACAATGGTTTTCTTATTGATATTTTGATATTCTTAAGCTGCTGCAAATGTTCAAGTACCTCAACACACTTTTGGCATACCTGGGATTGTCTCCTATATACCAACCCAGCTATGGGCACCTGACGTCCATAAGGCATCAAGAAACGATGATTCAATTGCCCAGTTATGAAACAAACAACTTTATTAAATGTTATTTTGAACGTAGTAACAATGAAAAGATGTCTTATGATTGACCCACAATGACTAAGCTTGAAGATCTAGGTGGCATCTACGGGCATTGGGCGTTAACAAATTCTGACTCATATACCCAATTGGGTTGGGGGACAGACAGACAACTTCATTATTATGTTATTTTAAAAGTAAACGTAGTGCTATGATGTCTCGTGATTGACCCGCAATGACTACGTTTTTGGTTGTCTATGTGGCATGGAAAAGGTACTGGACGCAAAGTACAAACAGACTACAGGAACAGATAGATTTAGCAAAGAGAGTTATGTCGAAAGGGGCTCCTTCGCCGAATTCTAAACAAATCTGTAAACGCAATTTTTTTAGATAACATGCTCGTTGTTTTCTGCAGTTTCTAGCTAGCGTCACTAAAGCCACCGAAATTTAACCGTCCACAAATCCACTAACATCCGAGCAATCGTACAAGAAGGAGATGAGAATGTTTGGTCGGTTCCTATTGAACAATTGAAGACTTATCTTCAGAATAGCGGTTTCAGAAGATGAAGATGAAGCGCTATGAGCAAAGGTTCCAAATCTTTAAAAATTGAGTGACCTATTTCTTTGAACTGAATTACTTCAAAGAAACTTTAGCTATTTATCTATAATTTTACCGTTGGACTCTTCTAAAATCTTCAATATTTTCAGAATTAGAATGTTTTTCTTCTTTTTCAAGAATTCAAGAAAAATTTTTATAAAAAACTTAAAACTATCGTAATTTCTAAACTGTTTGACGCAACATGAATTAATTTCGAAGAAAACCATAGTTTATGAATGCCTACAATATGGTATCAAGCAAAAGTCTATCACTCTTCTGGTTTATGATTTAGAAATTTGATGACGTCACATCTTCAAATGAGTTGAAATATAAAATACGCTGTAACTTCGAAAAATATTCATGATTTCTGCAAAGTCCAACGGTAGAATTATAGATAATCATCTAAAGTTTCTTTCAAGCCATTCAATCAGAAGAAATAGGTCCTTGAATTTTACACCCACCTTTTTACGCTGAGTTAAAGATTTGGAACCTATGCTAGTGCTATGTGAAATTGCCTTTGAAACAACTGCAAAATCACCCTTTCGACAAAAATTTAGAGATGGAATCCCTTCAAAAATTCATCAATGAAAAAATACTGAACTCTTGTCCTACAATAAGCAAGTTTGGTGACATTATACTGTTTAACTTACAACGTTCCACCATTGTTATAGAGTGGCTACCCTGAACTGCCAGGTGAGCCCAAAAAGGAAGATCACGTTCTTCTGGGTCATGGGTGTGTCTGACACCCAGGGTCTCGACTGACTAACAAAAGCCATCTGCCGAGCTTTGACTAATACTGGGCTTTGTCAGCGTTGACCCTAAATTCCCTATATAAAATAAAGTCAGATCACTTTATCAAGTACATCTGCAAGTGATGTGCCAAGAGATCCATTGAATATCAAATTTGAAATTTGCAAATTGATGGATAAGTTTTAAGGTTGCTTTCTCTAATAACTGGACATTGTGTGCATCAGCAGAGGACATTGGTTGCTGACTTACCAACCTTATGTTGTGTGCATTTTTCGTGTAAGTCATTTTACATTGATTTTATGTTGCTTTAGCGTGATACACCATGTTAAGAAAGATCAACCATACAATACCATCTAAAGAGGAAAACATCCAGAACGGGAGAACAGTTTGAAATTGCGCGAGTGAGAACAGAAGTAGGAAGACATTCACTACGCTACAGAGGCCCTGTAGTGTGGAACGCCCTAAGTATAGACCTGAAACAACAAAGTAATCTAAAAATTTTTAAGCGTCATTTGAAGTCGAATCAAGGAAAATTAAATAGAATTAATTTTGCAAAAGGAACAACCTTCAATAGAACTAAAGACACTGTAAATTACGTTTATTACTAGGAGCCCTCTTACTTTACACAATCAGTTTTTAAGTTAAAAAGTTTTAAAAATATTTGACATCAGCACTATGCTGCCAGCTATCGACCTGCTTTTAAAATAAAATATGTATGTATGTATCTATGTATGTATATATGTACCGGGTGTCCCAATATGGTGTATTATTGTTTGATTGCTGACAAGTCCATAACCAATGAACTGATTTTCAAACATTTTGTTTTATTTGATTGCCTAAAGGCTAAATTGGATGTTAAGATGTTGGTTGTGGTTTTACCAGTTTTTGAAAATCGTTTCATCGGTTATGGACATATAAGCAATCAAACGATAATGCATCATTTTGGGGCACCCGGTATGTAACCCTGGTATAGAATGGCTGCTCAACAATCTGATAG
>REGL01000054.1:282153-293948 GCA_004194395.1 Aurelia aurita complex sp. Pacific
TATATTAATTGTAAATAAGGCTTAACCGTAAATAAGATTTTAAATTTGTTTTAATAGTATTTTGCACGGCCCCCTGTAAAGCAGTCTCTGCAGACTGACGGTGCTACCGTGGTTAAAAAAGTAAAAATGAAAATGAAATGAAATGACATTCTTTGGTTTCAGTGAAGTTAAACTGATATTTGTGGGTTGGCTGAAATTTCTCGGACTGACATGCGTATGTGCTGAGTGCCTCCCTGGGGTTTATAGATACCCAGATCAAGATCTATCCATTTCTCCTCGGTGCATACGACGTGAGCATTTTGGCTCTTAATGGCGCATTTCGCATGTAACCCGAATGAGCAAGACACTTGGACTGCGTTTACACGATGCCGGCACACTTTGAAAACGGCAGAAAATGGTTCATTTCAGTTTTTTCATTTCCTTCAACAGAAGCTGGTTTTCAAGGGACCCTCCGAAAAAACACTACATACAATCTAAAAAAATGTAAATTAGAAAGTAATTAATCAAATTAAACTATAAAGCCTTATTTACAATATTCAAAACTAATGTACAATGATATTAAAAAATTTACAAATCAAAAGAAAGAAACCCATCTTTTTACATAAATGTTTCAATTTTGCCTCACTTTTAGGAATAATCAGCCTTGTTTCGAAAGCGTTGAAAAATGTTCCGTTTTCATTACTTTCGAGTGTTCACACGATGCCGCTTTCAAAATGTACTGGTTAGAGTTCCGTTTCAAAATCTACCGTTTTCAAAACTTGCCGACAAAGAATGCGCCGGCATCGTGTGAACGTAGTCTTAGTTCCATGCTGTCTTTTCCGTTTCCATTTATTCACATTTGTGGCATGGCTAATCGGTTGTAGAGCTCTCCTTTTATGCAGTCGCTAATCAATTGTACCGGCGTGTCATTGTCAACCACTGGTGTGTCATTGTCAATCAAAAGCAACGAGCCCTATATTTTACATTTGTGAAATGCATAAGCGCACGAGAACGGGGGCTGGTTGCAAAAATTCTCGATAATCAGCCCCAATCAGGCAAAAATCTGCCCTTAATCGGGGAAAATGTTGGTAAACAATGGACTTTTTGTTGGGCAGCCCCCTCAGATTTTTCCTCCCATACTCTCATCTACCCAGGGTACCAGACTCTCTAACATGAAAAACTGTTTTTATGTTAGAGAGTCTGGTACCCAGGGTAACGCTCATCAATGATCGGCTGTAGATCTCTCTTTTTATGCAACATCGCTAATCAATTGCAATGGCATGCCATTGTCAATCATTGACGCGTCATTGTCAGTCAAAATGACAAACACTCATCGGCAACTAGAAAAGGATCTGCACTGGTATGCCATTGTTAACTACCGGCGTGTCATTGTCAATCAAAGCAACAAACGCTATTTATTTATTTACGGTTGTGGAATGACCAATCGGCTGTAGAGCTTTTGTAAAGAATGAAATTGCAACCAGGAAGAAACCACAGTTATTTTGAAGTGAAATGGTTGAAATCGCCCACGAAAGAGAATCAAAACATTGTCTATAAATTATTAGGATAGATGCTGTCAACCTTGAAATCGGGTTAAGATTAATATGAAGACAGAATAAAGATAAAAGTTTCAGATTGATATAAAAAGCAACAATAAACTTACTGTCAAACTGACCTTACATGATCCAGATAATTCTATCAGCTCTTAATTTTATTCATAATCAATCCAAAAAATCTTTCTATTTTATGTTACTTGTTACCTTTGCCAACGGAAGTTTTGCTCAAAAAAGAGTTTCACGACAAGCATAGTTTCCAAATCTTTAAACATCTGGGTGTAAAATTGAGTGACCTATTTCTTTGAGCTGAATGACTTAAAAGAAACTTTAGCTATTTCTCTATAATTCTACCGTTGGACTTTTCTGAATTCTTCAATATTTTCAGAATTAGAGTGTTTTTCTTCTTTTTCAAGAATTCAAGAAAAATTTTCAAAAAACTTAAAATCATCGTAATTTCTAAACTGTTTGACCCAACATAAAGTAATTTCGAGAAAACCATAGTTTATGAATGCCTACAATATGGTATCAAGCAAAAATCTGTCACTCATCTGGTTTATGATTAGAAAATTGATGACGTCACATCCTCAGACGAGTTGAAATGTAAGATACGCTGTAATTTCGAAAAATATTCAAAATTTCTGAAAAGTCCAACTGTAGAATGAATATCTAAAGTTTCTTTCAAGCCATTCAATCAGAAGAAATAGGTCATTGATTTCTACACCCACATTTTTATGTCCAGTTAAAGATTTGGATTCCGTTACAACAAGGCTCTGACAGGGGTTTTGGGAGCAAGATAGTATGACTTAGAAAAGTCTGGGAGCAAAGGACCATGACTCTAAAATTATGAGGACTAAGAAGAAGGGAGGACACAAATCTTTGAGAAAGGTGACAAGTATGGGATAGGAAATCTACCTTATAAGTAAAAGAAAAACGCAAATCTCTGAGAAAGGTGACAAGTATGGGATGGGAAATCTACCCTGTAAGTAAAAGAAAAACGAAGGGCGTTTGAAAAACTATTGCTGCCCGAATTAGTCATTCTTTCCCTTGACTATGGGAGATTTCCTGCCGAATAACGCCCTTTTCAAAAACCTGCAAAAGCGAGTGAAAGTGACGATCAAACGTCATCAGTTTTCCTTGCATGTACATTTCATTCCCCTGGGACAATTTAATCCCCCTAAATTGCTTTCTGATGCCAGTGAGGAAAACGTTTTTCGCAACAAATAGTAAACAATCGATCACGTTATCCCTATAAAGATTTGAAGCCCATGTTTTATTCTAGATTGACCCCTAGACATCGGAGTTTGCAATAACCTTATTTGAATGAAGTGAAAGAGACCTTGATACGATGAAATTAAAATAACATTCAACGATGAAAGAGTGTTATTGTAAGGTTCTATCAGGTATCGCGACAGTTTTCTTTTTGGGAGATAATGAGAAAAGCTGGTGATGAGATTAGAAAACCGAATAGCATTTCACAAAATCCCTCTATTTATCGCCCGAAACCTCTTGGAATCCTTCCAAAAAGCAAATAGGAGAAAATCTCATGGCTTTTCTGGAATTCTTGCCCAACTCACAAGAGATTACGGCGAGGACTGTGCTTTGGCTGTTGATACGCTCAGTACTTCAAATTAAAAGCCAGCGGTTCACGGCGAATTTTCAGTTTGGCAAATGCACTGAGTTGAAAGATTGTGTGTATCATATTACGACAACAGTTCAGAATTAAATCTCATTCATGCCCTATTCTGGGTTCATACTGAGCGATTCACCTCAGTTTATAGCAAAACCAGGTCATGAGACAGGAGCTGAACCATTAAGCGTACAATACCAAAAAGAATATACAGTAAAAACCCGCACATAAGAACCTAAGATTTTGAACTCAGCCTGTTTCGGTTCTTGTGCTATGAGACACATCCAGTAATCAGGGTGTAGGTTCTTAACATAGGAAAATGTGTGAATCTAAATCTTAGCCAAATCCATTTACATTCTTGGCCCTATCCACCTCAACTCAAGCTTACCCAGTTTACCCCTGCTGGCCCTCCCTATCACAGTTCTGTAAGGAATGTTTTGGAGTTCACGAAAGAGGTTGATTGGCAAACAGATTGCATTTAGTTCCCAATGGATGAATGAAACGCTTTATTATGAACCTAGTTAAGATATCAGCCTGGAATGGTTCTTATTTATTGGGTACAAGATATATTACTTCAGGCTGTAGGTTCTTAATAGATGAAGGTTCTTATGTGCGGGTTTTTACTGTACTCAAATTTACTCAAATCACTCGACCATCAAGACGTATGTTCTTGTATTTTGGTCTAGCATTTGTTTTAGTATCCTGGATGAGATTTATTTAGCTCTTCTACTCATTCATTTCCTTATCTTTTTAAAAAGCCTCCAAGAAAAATCTGCCATAACTCAAGAGTACTCATTACCTTGAAATCACATAGATTGGCATTAGGTTTAGGATATATCTTGTAAATTCAATGAGTCTTTACGAAACTAAATGATGTTGAGTCAGCGCAGAGCCCTTGCTTAAGCAAGTCAAAGCATACATCTAGAACAGACATTCAGTTCACTTGCATTCTATGAAGCATAAGATTCCTATGAGATATATTAACATAGCCTTCATACATTGTTGTTTGGCTGCATACCTGAAGAAATGACAGAGACTTGATATTGTCCAATCGTGTCGTTAGCCTACTAGTCTAGAAGCAGGTTGTTTGAATCCTTACTTTGCCAAAACCTGATTGACGAAAGCAATGGCGGTGCAACAGGAGGGACTGCGGGGAATGTCCCTACAGACTCCAAAATTCGACAAAATTGTCACAGAAAAATGACATAATGTTAGTTAGGTATACCTTTAGGCTGAAAGATTATGTCAGAAACCTCCCTCGTCTTTATAATTTGTTTGTAGCTGGCGCCGCTGCTGGATGGAAGTCACCAACTCTGTACTCCTGGCTTTAGGAATTCTCGAGTTGTGGTCATATTAAGAGGAAAGATTATCACATTGCTTCCACGAGCTTTGCCCCAATTTTTCCTCAAAACAGCAAGCATACTACCGAAACACAGCAGCTGACCTAGATGGGATCCCTGAGGAACACCGCTATTAAATTTNGCATTAGGTTTAGGATATATCTTGTAAATTCAATGAGTCTTTACGAAACTAAATGATGTTGAGTCAGCGCAGAGCCCTTGCTTAAGCAAGTCAAAGCATACATCTAGAACAGACATTCAGTTCACTTGCATTCTATGAAGCATAAGATTCCTATGAGATATATTAACATAGCCTTCATACATTGTTGTTTGGCTGCATACCTGAAGAAATGACAGAGACTTGATATTGTCCAATCGTGTCGTTAGCCTACTAGTCTAGAAGCAGGTTGTTTGAATCCTTACTTTGCCAAAACCTGATTGACGAAAGCAATGGCGGTGCAACAGGAGGGACTGCGGGGAATGTCCCTACAGACTCCAAAATTCGACAAAATTGTCACAGAAAAATGACATAATGTTAGTTAGGTATACCTTTAGGCTGAAAGATTATGTCAGAAACCTCCCTCGTCTTTATAATTTGTTTGTAGCTGGCGCCGCTGCTGGATGGAAGTCACCAACTCTGTACTCCTGGCTTTAGGAATTCTCGAGTTGTGGTCATATTAAGAGGAAAGATTATCACATTGCTTCCACGAGCTTTGCCCCAATTTTTCCTCAAAACAGCAAGCATACTACCGAAACACAGCAGCTGACCTAGATGGGATCCCTGAGGAACACCGCTATTAAATTTTCTGATTAAAGGGAATAGACATAGCCATATCGACAAGCTGCTAAGAAACGCCCACAAACCCATTATTTCCTTCGTCCCACACTGAAACGGCAGGCGTCATAGTTGTTGAATACAATAGCTTATGTTTTTAACTTGGCCCGGGCCAGCTTTTAACTGTGTCGATTCCCTTTAAAGTTGTTACTCAATCATCATAGTCAACAGTTTTGCAGAATAAAGATGGCTGAGTGGAGTTACAGCATAGGTTCCAAAGGTTGATGTAGAATTTGATGACCCATTTCATTGAAGTGAATGACTAGAAAAGAACTTTTGCTACATTGCCATGATTCTGCTGGCAGACTTTTCACTTCAGAATGACAGTGTATTTTCTCTTAGGAATGTAAGAACAATTTTGAAAAAATCTAAAATCGTTGCTGTATCAATCTAAACTATTCGAATTATCACAGAATAATTTTCAAGAAAGAGATGGTTTATGAATGTTTACAAAACACTATCCAGCAAGGCCTTTCACTCTTTAGAAATTTGATGACGTCACAGTCTCAAATGTGTTGAAATACCGGGTGTCCCAAAAAAATGTATACAGATTTGGTTGACTCCAGCGATGTGAATTTTGCTTCAATCAATGGCTAATCACTCTCGAAATGTTCCTTTATAGTTAACTTGAACATAGATACCTCGTTTGTTGGTATTGGTGCTTTGGGAGCAGAAATATAAATTTTGAAAGCTCAATTTTGCTTCTTCCTGCAAACCAGAGCTTTAGCCTAAGCTAATCAACGATAACCTTGATAAAATTTGAACAATATTAGATCTTGTGTTATTCTGCTCTCCAGAAGTCACCCATGGGAAAATTTCTTAATTTTTCATTAACTTCAGTTCTACATTTCGATGTGCTTCATGAATTCGCTTAGGCCAAAAGGCCAAAGCTCTGGTTTGCAAGTAGATGCACATTTGAGCTTTCAAGATTGATATCTCTGCTCTCAAAGCACCAATACCAAAAAATGAGGTATCGTTGTTCAAGTTAACTATCGAGAAACATTTTGAGAGTGATTAGCCATTGATTAAAGCTAAATTCACATCGCTGGAGTCAACCAAATCTGTATAATTTTTATATTTNGATGCACATTTGAGCTTTCAAGATTGATATCTCTGCTCTCAAAGCACCAATACCAAAAAATGAGGTATCGTTGTTCAAGTTAACTATCGAGAAACATTTTGAGAGTGATTAGCCATTGATTAAAGCTAAATTCACATCGCTGGAGTCAACCAAATCTGTATACATCTTTTTGAGACATCCGGTATAAATTACGCTGTAACTTCAAAAATATTCAAGATTTCTGACAAATCCAACGGCAGAATTATACTAATATTTCTTCCTTGCCATTCATTTCAAATAAATAGGTCATATAATTTTATATCGACCTTATCACACCAATTAAAAAAATTTGGAACATATGCTTGCAATTACGAGATTTACAAGAACAACACAGGGCCAAAGGACAATGTAGAACTTGCATTTTAAGAGTTATGGTTCAAATGTTGGACATATTCATCTTTCAGGACTGTAACTGATATCGTTTGCATCAAAGCAATAATTTCCTTTTGGTTACACCTTTCTTATCCTGTCTTACGATAAATCTCCAGAAATCTAGGATTAAACAATTTGGTGATACGAGAGTACAACGGAGCTACTCTGATGTTACAAAAGTGCCGCTTAGTTTTCTGTAGGAGTGGCCAATAGTCTGACCAAATTCTAACACCACTGTATTAGGGTGGATGAAAAGTCCTTCGTTTGGCTAAGCCACTGTACATTGAAGTGCAAACAGCTCATAATTCAATTATGAGTCACATATTAATCTCGAAGCAAAGAAAAATCAAAGAAATATAGAAAGAAGATATGACATGGTATGTTTCTCGGGATGTTCTTTCCTTCCCAAAAGGCCTTTAGAACCTTGTCAACGTTTTTTAGCAACATTTATGCAAAACATTTTCCTCAGGGGAGGTACTTGACTTGAATTTGTACGGGGGTGTGCCGACGAAAGAATTTTTCTTACCCTGCTCCAGAATTTTTCGGTCAAAATGATAACACATTCTAGAGAAAAAAATTGGTGATAAGCATACTCCAAAATATGAAAATTTGACCGAAAAACGACCCGATTTAACAAAATATTCCCATTTGACATGTTTTGGCAACTTGCTCTAGGAAAATTGTCTTATTTTGATACCCTGTGCTAGAAAAAATTGGTGAAAACGATACCCTTAAAAACGGCACCCTTAAAAAGTTCGAATCCTGTGTGTGTGTGTGTGTGTGTGTGTATACCTTTCCCAAAAAGTAGGCATGATGCTAAATGAGGATGAACGGGTTCATTCTTGGCAACATTGTCGGCGATGTTAAACGCAAGCTAGCCAATCAACAGCAGTCTTTCAAATAATGTGGTTCCTGGAGATATCATGATGTGGTGATTACGTTGTGAGAAACTTTGAATGGGTTTGTATGCTCCTGTGTTAAACATGATCAATAAATGTAGGGTACATTTTGTTGCTTACAAATGAAATGTTGCCCTCAATTTTTGGCCATGAAAGTTAATTCCTGTGTAATGGCCTAAACGAACGCAAAGTACAACAGCGGGCAGCGAGGCGCCGCAGGCGACTCATGGCAATTCTAGTCATTTTATATAGGACAGTCACTTCACAGCCCTTATGTAAGATTATAGGCGTGGTTGTTGATGTCTTACCAAGCCAGTATTTCCTTTGTCAATTGGAGTTGATCTACCAAGCCGTTGAAATGTCTCTCCTCTAGATTGGGTTTGGTTTAAGGAAGATTTGCGAAGAAACCACGGAAAAACTTGGTGGGTAGAAAAAGGGATTAATGATAAGAAGAAAGCTAATGTCTATGGAGAGTGATAATTGATTTGGCGAAATTAGAATCAAGTGGCTTACCTCTCACTAAAATGGGATTTATTTAAATCCAAACAGAATGATGTCACTGTCACTGAATTACATTCTAGAAAGTTCATAATCTTTCACACAAGGTTGGAATTGGTTGAAAGTCACCTCCGATATGGGAATGTTATCTGGGGTAGCCTGCCCAATACGAAGCTGCAAACGCTTCAGCGTCTACAGAACAGGGCCTTCTCAATTATTCAAAATGCTAGAATAAAGGACCCCTGGACCAATAATGGGCTGAATGTTGATCAGATCATCTATTTTGATAGATCTATCATGACACACAAAATAGTCAACAAGCAGTGCCCTGAGAGCCTCTGGAACAAGTATAGTCAGAGGAATGAAATTTCTTGGTATAACACGAGAAACAATAGAAATCTCGACATCCCAAGGTTTAAACTTGAGTGTACAAAAAAGGTTTCCACCTTTCTGGGCTTAAAGCTTGGAATGAAATACCAATCGAAATAAGGGAAATCCCCTCGCTCAATCAGTTTAAAAGAAAATTAAAAACGCATTTAAAGAGCACAGTAAACCCTAACTAAAACACGACTCCCAGGAAGATCAGATCTCAGCCTGGATCCAATCCTAGCTAAACCCAAATTTTAAATTTTGTTTTTCATTATTAATTTATAACAGACTTGTAAGATTTGTGGTTTAATTTTGTACTGATGGGATATCGTGTAAAAATATGAATTGATATAAAAAAAATGCGTGCTTCCCCAACGCTCAACTTATCATCCCGAGCAGCGATGGTGAGAATGATGGGCAATCTGTATTTTCTATATTTGCTTGTGATGACTTAAAACAATCCATTAGATTGCCATAAACTGATAATATTTTGTGTAGCCAGAGCAGGCACTCCAGGTTTTGTGATCTAACAGTTGGATTTCTTATGAAATAAAATTTATGGAAATATAGTTTCCCATGACATGTGTGTGGTCACCTTGTGTGCTAGTGCAGTACAGACATGTTAACCAAATAGTTTATCTTGATTGTTCAAGTCTTTCAATATGAATATTTTACATTGGTTAGACATTTTGTCCTAAGGATTAAAAATGATAGGTTGGATAATTGCGTTTTTATCAAGTTTTAGGAAAGGAACCCAACGATCTCTCTCTCTCTCTCCTCAGCTCTCTCCTCGATTAGTCTAACTATTGAGAGAGCTCCTCCTTGAGGTAATTCCCTCCAAACAATTTATATTGTATAGTAAATTATAAATCGTATGATGTGGAATTTACAATATATGAAACTGAAACTCGGACTGAAACTGAAACGAATCGCCACCAGTTGCTACAATCAGTACAATGCTACCGGGTGACCCAGAAAAAAGTGACCCAACGCAATCATTTATAGAAAAAAGTAGTTGGCCGAATTTACTCTTTCAAGCGCTGTTCTTTAGCTAAAAGACGAGCCTACGTTGTAATTATTTTTCTCACATTTTTGGGCACGGTCAGTTCCTTGAAATAATGATTTTGAGGAAAAGGGCATGCTTGAATTCCTCAAAAAGTTTTCAAAAACACGGGAACCGATTTAAAGCCGTTTCAGATCTTCAAAACAATGAGGACCGTGTTTCATTTCAGCCTGAGAATATCTTTAGGTGCCTAGGGATTATAAACTTGCTTTGAAAACTTCCGACTGAGTTGCCTATTCCCAGGCTGAAATGAAACCCGCTGGTCATTGTTTTGAAGATCTGAAATGGCTGTTAATGGATCCCTGTCTTTGACCACCATTTGAGGATTTCAAGCATGACCTTTTCCTCGAATTCCCTAATTTAGGAGATTAACCGTGCACAAAAAAATCACAAAAAATGCTCATAACGTAGCCTAGGCTTTTGGCAACAGAACAACGTTTGAGGCAGTTTAAAGAGTTTAAAGCAGCCACTTAATTAATTTTCTGTAACATATTGCCTTGGATCACCTTTTGGGACACCCGATATAATTCTATATTATTTGCTATAATTCTACCTTGAAAATTTGTTGATATCTTGATCATTTTCAAAATGGCGGTATTTCCCACATTTGTGGCTGTAGTGTGATCAACTTTCTGAATCGTAAACTGGAAAAGGGTTGGATTTCTGCTTCTCGTCATATTATAGACTTTCATAAACTATAATGTTCTTGAAGGTCGCATCGTTTATCCACTACAAAAACAATACATTGTTCTCGTACTTTTCCAGGTTGTAAGTGAAACACTGTGAACCTTTGAACATGGAGCTTTGGCATAAGCCTTCCTTGCTTTTGATAAGCCTGTTCATGGTAGCAATTTTGGATGGAACACTTTTGAAGACACAGAAAATACAGATGACTAAATCGTCGATACCCTTACACATAAAGAATCGAATATGCTCTATCATAGAGCCAACAATTTGTGTGAGTTCACTCCGGGCAATGTTCACTGATAGATTTGAGTTCATCGCCCTCGGCAGACTTTTGGGAAGCTTGAAGAATTTTAACAGAAGGGGATTGTTCAAAAGTGGTGGGAGCTGCAATGGTACAATGACAGCCGAGAGTAACGAATTTTTAGAGATATTTGGATCGGAGAAAAAGGACATGCAATTCGGAGATGTTTCAATCAATATCATTGAAGTAAAGACAATGTTTTCGTGCCATGGAACATTGAGTGCTCGTCGACGCTCCTCGAGAATTGCACGAAATTTGGCTTCAAATTCCAGCAATACAATTTGTTTTCCATTTTGGAGAGGGGATGGCTACTGTGATCTCGGTTGCAACACACGTGAATTTGATTATGATGACGGGGATTGCTGTTATGAGACATGCAAGGAAAAAGTACGACGCTATCCTTGCGGCTTCACAGGGTTTCAATGCAGAACAGAGAAAAATGGACGGCCTAACTGGTCCAATGACATCAACCTCTGTTTCAAATGGAAAGCAAACGGCATAAAAGGTCAATGTGATAATGAGGGCAAAGGCAAGATATGCGCACCTATCGGAAGCATGACACGGTTTTATTATGATGACACTGATAATCGAAACGGAGGCTGCCGATTGTCATGGATGATCGAGGCTAAAAAAGCGCCAGCATGGTTCTGGTCAAGGCTACAGCTGTGTTTATACAGTTATTCAGAGGTGCGAAATTTCCAGTGTAATTATGGTCGAGCATCAAGGGAAGTATGTAGACGATCAAATTACTGGTTGAATTATCTGGATGACTCTGATAATCGACCTGGTGGATGCATTCTCAGCTGGAAGATGAGATATCTAGGTATCACTTACCTTATTCCATTCTGATG
This sequence comes from Aurelia aurita complex sp. Pacific, assembly GCA_004194395.1. Lineage (NCBI taxonomy): Eukaryota > Metazoa > Cnidaria > Scyphozoa > Semaeostomeae > Ulmaridae > Aurelia > Aurelia aurita complex sp. Pacific. Next base: position 293,651 of record REGL01000054.1, read on the forward strand.
CTTCTTTTCAATGTCTGCTTTGTCAATGTCAATATCAATGCTTCTTTTCAATCAAGGTCAGCTACCTTGTTTGAATCGTCTACCTGATGAATAAAAAAATGTCCTCTGTTTGAAAAAACATTGTAGCAAAAAAAGTCGTGCTAAAATCATAGAGATCAATTTTTATGATAGCTATAGGATTAAAATATTTTACATCTTTGTTTTGTAAATTTTCACCTCAGGCAAATCAGGCCTAAAATTACGAACATTACGACATAAAATTACAAAAACATTCAGGCCTTGCAGCAATAGCCTGCGC